>CAEGAF010157520.1:0-54533 GCA_903067075.1 Micropoecilia bifurca
TGCGGGTTATTTGTTTAGCTTTCTGACCGTCATGCTAATCCGGTGAGTGTTTGTAGCTGCGCTGCTTTACCTGCTATATGATCCTCCATGTCTTCTTACTGCTGTGAGCCTCGATGTAGCCAAACTTCGTCATTGTTTCTATGCCTATTAGCTTCGTTGTGTTGATGTATTTTGACCTGCTTCAATTTTCCACCGCAACACGCAAATGTCCTCATTGACTCAGTGCGTTATAGTTACACATCGCTTAGCATTTGTTGCTGCGCGTTTGCGCAGTGAAGGAAAGACGAGACCAGCTGGACAGACAGGCTGAGAAATGAGATGCAGGTGATCGGTATCGGTAAAAGAGCCAATGATCAGCCGATCCCGATCATCACTGATTTCACGGAAATCGGCCGATTATGATCGGTGACCGATTGATCGGCACACCTCTATTCAATATGAAAGGTTAAATGCTTCTCTTTTTTTCCCAGAAGGAAAACCGTCTTTCCCTACATCTCCAGCCACCATTCCCCGAAACCCCAGTTGTTATGGCTACCTGCTACGCCGCACAAAACCAGCATGCAAATACCCACCGTGGCTTAGGCATGTGGGGAGAGTGGCGTGCAAGAGGCACACATCACTTTTGGTTTCACCTCGGAGTGAGTCTGTCCAGCATGTGACCAGGTGACACATCTCCTGTACATGTGAGCGTGGAGCGTGACTGAGCGACTCGGTGGAAATGCCAAGGCGGGGATCCTGGTTGGTCTGGCCAAGCACCTGAGCAAAAAGGCTCAGGATATTTTAGGTGTCATGATTGGAAATGGTCCAGTCACCTCTTACAGAGCTGCCAGGATCCAGGTGTGAACCCGACATTCCAAAGATGCTCATCATATTTCGTTCTCTCACAACATTCTACCCACACAAACTATTTTTCCCCCACAGCCATTTTTTCTTATTTTCTTACTACCGTCTCAGACCCAGCCGCTCCTCCCCATCGCAGCCTAACTTTCATGATGATGGTGAAAACTGTTGCTGCTCCTCTGTGGTTTACAGATAATCTAATTAATCTTTTCATTTTAAAAGAGAAACTGAAATTTGCATGTAATTAACGAGAAACGGAAACACCTAGAGACGCTGCTGGCAGGTTCAAAATGTCTAAAACCCCATCGGTATGCAAAGGAAGACCAACGGAATGTCAGATTCCTATGTTTGCACCTTGTGCAACCAAAAAGGTCTAGGCAGTAAATCTGAAGTACAAGGAAATGACTCAGATTCACATTGATGACATCTGTGGAATGACGAGAATGACAGGTTTCATAGTCGATCCAGTACAGTAGAAACGTACTGGATCCGAGTCAATGCAGCAGGACGGTAACCTTGAAGACACAAGGAATTGGACAACAGAAAGGCAGGAAAAATATTCAAACTTATTCATGGATGTCCGGAAACCTCAAAGAACTGAGTTGTTATAGCTCACCAAACCAAAATTAATCAATGACATTATGACAAACTGAATACATCAAACAGAAAACAGCTGCTTTAAGTTGTTGCTGTTAAAAAGTAACTTTTACGATTATATACTGAGGAGATGTAGTTGTTTTTCCTTTTATGTATTCTCTCTGCGTCACAAATGAAAAGGGGCGCACTTTATTTTCAAACTTCCCTTAAACTCAAGCTACTCGCAAAACGTTAAGCATTCAGGAAGGACAGGTCTGATTTGAACCGAATGTTATAAATATGCAGAGCAGTGATTTGTATGTAAATAATTCAATGTGTCCTGTCTGGAACTGCCTAAAAACAGAGAATGACAGTAGAAACATCATGAGTGGAGCTTTGGTAAACATTCAAGATGTTTCTGGAGCATCCAATGGTCAAAATAGGGAAATGATGTAGAGCAGACTCCTGAAAACATGATGCCGTTTGCCTCAGTGTGTGTGACCTTTCA
This sequence comes from Micropoecilia bifurca, assembly GCA_903067075.1. Lineage (NCBI taxonomy): Eukaryota > Metazoa > Chordata > Actinopteri > Cyprinodontiformes > Poeciliidae > Micropoecilia > Micropoecilia bifurca. The sequence continues at coordinate 1,925 of CAEGAF010157520.1, forward strand.
GTGGTAAAACGTGTACAACGGCAGTCTCTCATAGGAAATCCCCCTGTCAAACCTGACACAAACACACTGTTGTACTACTGTGGTGGCTTTGTTTTTGGTCAGATAAGGTTTGCATAATTCCTGCTGCCAGGCATGCCTAAAGGCTTTTTTTTTTGTGAACATGAAAGTTGTACTGACAGAGAACAATCAGTCAACAGTCTATTGCACTGAAGAGAAATGGAGAAATGTCTCCCGTAAAGGAATCCTGAGCCTTTAACTCTGGAGCGGAACCACTCTGCAGGTGTGCGGCTTTGTTTATACAAAGGTTAGCACCTTGCATCAGTTGACCCAGACCTTTGAAAGCTGTTAGTTCACTTTTGGGTTTAAAAACGACAAATGTTCCACTTCCAATTCAGCTTCTGAGCAAATGAAGGCATTTTAAGTGGCTGTAGATCCTGGTCTGAGAGGCATTTATGCATTTTTTCTTTGACAGACCAAGAAGTAAAACACAATGTTTCCAATTTTAACAAAGGAAATCTCAAATCAGATCTCAGTCAGAATTGATGGGACAACACAGAAGGCAAGAAGAAACATGACAGACTTCAAACTGGAAGAAAAAGTTCACCTCACAAGAGGAAAATGTCACCGATGTAAAGCCAGAGATGCAAACAAAAAGTTATTTGGTGGAATGGTCTAGTCAAAGTCTGAGTCTGAATCTGAATCCAACGGAAAATCGGCGGCAAGACTTTCAAAGCAATGTTTGCAGAACATCTACTCGCATTTTTCTTATTGAATCGCACAAAATTGTACAAAAATATATTGAATATGACAAAATGTGGGGAGCGAAAACTTTTACTTGTCACTGTACAAAGCAAAGAAAATCAGACAAAAAAAAGACACTAAAAAAGTTAAGCAAACACAGGAAGTTGTACTCACAAGTCAAATCTGAGATTCTGTCGCTCTTCAAAGAAGTAGTCCAGCATGAATTTCCTCACGAAGTCTGGGTTTAGCGTGTTGTCAATCACCTCCGTTCTCCCAAACTGGAAGTGAAGAGCAAAGATGAGAGAGATGTTGAGAGAACAGTCGGGAGAAAACTCGAGGGTCCAACCGTTCCTCATCTCCACTGCTTTGCTCAACCATTTCCGTTTGCCATCCTGCCTTCAGAGAATCTATAAGATGTCTCTTTATCTTCGCGCAACACTTCGGAGATTTCTCCGTTCAAAAAAACAACGGCTTTTCCAGGCCCTCCGCAAAGTTGCGGTGACTCGTGTAAAGTACCTCATCACCTGCAGCCTGTTCCTCTGGAGATGCATCAGGGGAGGCGCTGGTTACGGGAGATTATGTACAGCTACGGCGTAATGAATGCAGAGGAGCTTAGGCATCCAGTCAATGGGGGTCAGGCAGGTCAGCGTCTGACATTTAACTTCGCCTGTTGATAGAGCAAGCAGATGACGGGCCACTCGGAATTCTGAAGAACCGGGAATGATTGGGGCGGTGGGAATATGAACTCTCATTTGCATTCGTGAATATTCATGTGGTGGAGGGGAAAAAAAAGAGCTCTCTGGTGACTGCAGTTCAGAAAACATACTCTTAAAGATGCTGTCGACGGTGTTTATCAATTAAAAAGAGCAACGACAGGCATAATTAAAACCTAAAATAAGTCCTCCACCTGTGTCTCTGGTTGGTTTGCTGACAAGTGACCATCTGCTGTTTTCACAGATATCAGCTTAGACGGTAAATAAAAATCATTAATGCAAATATGACGCCAACAGAAAGACAAATTAGGCAGGTGAATACATTGACCTGATGTTCTATTTCTAGTTAAATATGAATGCACGTTACTTTTAATCGTTTTAAGTGATAAGTGTTTGTCTAATCAGAGCATGCGTAGCCTAAAGTAAATAAGAGCTTAAGCACATTAGAAGAGCCTCAACTAATGTAACCTGTGCGGCTAAAAAGAGTAACGTTTGCATTTAAATATGATATTTTAATGACTCAATATGTTGCCCCCCTGACTGTTCACGTCTTAAAGGGATAGTTCAGGTTTTATAGAGTCGCTATAATAAGTAAAATACCTGCTGTAGATGGTGAACGGTCTGTTTTTTGTTGTTGTTTTTTTAATCACAGAGAATCAAGCTAACTCATTGTTCACACAGGTGTCTTCAAAAAAATGTCTAGTCACCATGAGGGTGAAACGGGAACAATCGGTTCCATCAGCTCTGTGTTCTCAGTTTTATCTTTCTCATGGAAAGCACTATATGATTTCTTCCATTTTCCTCATCACATAAAGAGCCCTGAGTCTGTGTTTATCTGCGTCTCTTTCCCGGACAAAGTCAGCCACAGAGCTTCAGCTGCTGCTATAAACGTGTACTCCATTTATTTCTCTCTGCTATTAGAAAGCCATCCTTTGCCAATATATTCTATATGCAAGATGAAACTTTATTGTCGTATTGACATATTCACGGCCTTGAAAACCAATACAAAGAAGATTCCCTGGGGTTGCTGTGAAGAAATATACTAACCTCTCTCCACTCCTTGTTGCCAATGCCTTGTGTGTAGAGAACACAAACTGTAAAGAAGACAAACGTACAACGTTAACATCAATCAATGCAAACATCTATATTTATAGGATGTGTAGCTAATTATAGAATAAATAAGGCTGGATTACTAAAGCAGAATATGTTCCATGGATTTGAAAAACTTGAAACTTTTTTTTTTATTCCATCAGAAAGCTGGAGATGTTTGATTTGTATTGCTGATATTTTTATCACCGGGTCACATACCCCGGTTATCTATGCATTTCTGCCAACTTTAATACTTTCGCCTCGCTTCTTCGCCTTCTGGCTCCTTCCTACATCAGTCAGGTTCAAATTAAAGGATTAAAGTTGTGCTCAGAGGAATCACAAGATCACAAGAACTACCAAAACATATAGTTAAAGCCTGTCCTCTACTACTCCCTCATACAATCGCCGTCATCCCAGCACTCATCTCATCACTGTCATCATCACCATCATCGCCACAATGATTCACTCCTTCCATCCTGTTCTCTTGGAAATGTGCTGACAACTTGTTAATCATGCAATAACTTTTTTTCTGGTGTGTTCTTAGACTGTTGGACACAAATGCTGAAATGGAAATGACAGGAAGAGTTTTTGTGAAGTATGAAATATCCTGGCCAAGATCAACTGTAATGAAAAGGTAGGACTACTTAAAGTTAAATGCATTACTCTGTCATTTACAGTTACAGTACCAGTTCCACCTAAACTGGAAATAACTTTATAGCCAATTTAGTCAGTGGTGTATGGTTATAATGGCCAACTTAATCTAATTTGTGGTCAATTTTATTTTTGTATTCTAATCAGAAGCTTTTTTAATTTTTTTTACAAATTAATTAACATTAATTTTAAGAAATCATTAACAAAATAAGATTTTATATTTTTAAGTCAGGATGTGATGCAGCAAGTCAAAGAAAAAAATTATCCATTTAAGAAAAACAATCCACCTGTTAATAATTATGACCTTTTTCTTAAAGAATGTTGATAAAAAGAAAAATGTAATATTTTTCTAAACCAAATTTGCTTTTCTCTATAAAATGATAAAAGCAAATTTTTCCCCAGACACGAGAGCTTTGTTTTAACGAAAATTTCACAATAGCATTGTGAGTGGGCGTTCCTGGCCTGGAGTTTCATTTTTAGTCATTCTGTTTGTTTTATTTTGTTTAAATTTCTTTCTTTTAAAAGGAATATTGTTTGTTCAACAATAAATTTGATTTATTAATTTAGCAATCATTCTAAATTCATTACCGTCCATTTTAACCAATTTCCTGACTCTTATTTTAATATGTGATAAAAACCTCTATCCAGAAAACAGTGTTGTCTTTTCCACATGACCGTCTAAAGAGTTATGAGTCTGATTGATGTTTGGACATCACGTTTCTTACTTGGGTCTGATTTGGAGAAGGTGTCCATGTCCAGCAGGTTTCTGTGAAGACACAAAAAGAGGAACTGGATGAAAAACAAAGTTTGTTTGGGCTGACGTAATCCAACTCTGTGCCCAAAAACCTTGTGAAAATGTTGTCTGCATTAAGAAAAAACACAATACCAACAGTGAATTCATATCTCGCTTCACCTCCGTTGTCATTTTAGCTATTCTGACAATGCATTTGTTGTACAGTAAAAGCAGTTTGATTTCTAAAACTAAGTAAAAACAGCTTTCATGCTACATTTAGAATTTCAAGTCTTCTTTGTGACAGTAAAAGCGATGCTAAATCTAAGAATATAGCCCAAAATCTAAAAAATAAACACCACTGAAATAATCCAACAGGTTCTAACATAACCTCATCAAACCCAAACTTAATGTATTCTTCCGAGCTGCATGTCGTGACGTAGTTAAATCTCTGCATGTCATAAACGCAAACGAGCCGCTGATTTGTGCTGTGTGACCAGTTGAGTTTGTTCCGAGCCATTAACCGTCTCTGTACATCTGTTTATATCCGTATCCTGGTCCGAGTTGACCACGGCTGGCAGTGGAGATTAGCTTAGCGGGCGAAGTCTATATTAGGCACAGGTGCAGCAGAGCGCCCAATCATAAAGATAGATGGGAGATCTCATAGTTCACCGGCTGCATGCTCACAACGCCAAGCCAGTCGTAGCATAACAACCAAGGTTTGTGCGACGTAGAAAAGTAGTTTTGCTGCAATTTCAATTCTTGATCTCAGCGATAGTTAGCCCAACAGTAGGTAGTGCTAACTGGGAAATTCACTACAGCAAGCCAACACAATAATCACTAATGTAGATAGGCAGTGCTTAATGGGCCTCGGTCAAGTACTTCTTGTTCTTTTGTTTTGGACTTGATGATGTTATGTGGATCATTTACCTACAGCATAACTCAAGCACAAATAAACATATGGACAGGAACTGCTTGGCGGATGTTCTTCATGAGGAAATCTAAACAAGCCATTTATGACTAAAGGCAGCCTCACATTGTCACACTTCTACCACTATGTATAACTGTAGGTATGTTCCGTCTGCTTTATGCCTGAAGTAATGGGATGCAAAAGTTCCAACAATATGAAGCCTACAACACCAGTGAACTAGCTCTGCCCTCATCAGATGAAGGATTGCCCTCACTGATTGGTCGGCAATTATGTTGTGTCAGACACACCGGAACAGACAACCAAATGACCAGAGTAAAAACCTCTTAACGTTTTTGGTTTGACAGAAATAAAGTTCTTCCAAACGGGAACGCCTGCAGATTTTCCTTTGCGTATTGGACTTTTAATTATTTATTCCTTTCATATCAACAGTAGGATGAGGGAAAAATAAAAATGGTGTTTATTGTCAAAACATCCTGTATGTGTTTCTGTTGTGGGGGTGTTAACTTGTACGTCGTAAACCTAGGTTTTATTGATTACGTTTGTTTACTTGCCAGCTCTAGAAGTTCTTTCTGTAAAGCTTAACATGATGATGCGGTAAGGATGGCTATAAATGAACAAGCGGACTTTTAATCAGTCAAATGATGTCACACACACACACACACACACACACACACACACACACACACACACACACACACACACACACACACACACACACTACGTGAGCCTGGGAATCTGCTTTCCTGACTACATTGTTCAGTGTAATGTGTAAATAAGTAGTGCATGCAGGCATACGTGTGTGTGAGTCACATTGTGTATGTTGGGCCTTGCGTGGATCAGAGCCGTGCACATGACATATTGTGTGGATCAGGAAATTACCGTTAGGTACTTGGTGCAAAATTTCCATTTCTATTTGTTCTATATTTGTGGTCTGTATTTGTGTGGTTTCTGCTGGTTTTGTGCGCCACGCTTTTGATGTGTGCCAAGGTTGTGATTGTGCTCTTGTGGTTTCAGGTGAGTTGTTGTTTTGTACGAACCACTCGATAATATCCTACAAGCGTCCCCGTCTCACGAGGCCAGTAGCATTTAAACATCTGCATTAGATGATTTGTGATTTCTTTACAGGAAATTAGCCTAAAAATGTTGAACTACTTCTAACCTTGGTCAGGGGATTGTGAACACCCAGGCAACAGAGAGAACTTGTTTTGAGATATGGGGCTAATTGCCCTGTCGGAGTTTGCCCATTTTCTCCTTTTAAGCGGGAATCTGACGTTTCAAAGTGAGCGACTGCTCAAAGTACATCACACACTCAGAATGGGCTCCTGGGTTCCCGTTGGGCACGTTCCATGTGCATGCCGGTGTGCGACTGTGTGCCCGTTTCTGTATGTGCGAATACGACACGTTTGAAGGGTTTCCACTTCAGAGGATAATGTGAATGAGTCACGGCACTGTCTCTTTTCCTCCTCTATCTTTTTCATCCAGAGGCGGGCAGTGGAAAGCTGAAAGCTGCTGCCCGAGTCACTCTTAGGTCTGCAGGAGGAATGCCATCAGACTCCGTTCAGTTTGTCCCTTGAGAAAATGCTGTTACCTCCAATAATAGCTCTCATAGCTATGTCTTAACCAGTAATAGAAAAACTGAAATGTTTGCCTGTTCTCAATGTGATCAACTTCAATTTTTAAGTTTTACCAAAGATTCTCAACTGGGTAGGGCCATTAAAGACATCAATATGTTTTATTTTAAACAATTTCACTGCAGATCTGGCTGTATGTTTATTAAAGCTGCAGTGTGTCAGTTATAGAAAAAATGTTTTTTTACGTATTTGTTTTAATTGCCACCATGTCGCGACAGATAATCTGTGAAAAATAAATTGAGCTCCTCTGACTTGTCCCAGTCATGCTGCTCCACCCTCTCCCCCTTGCTCTCTGAGCTTGTTGTGAATGCTAAAGCTAGTTAGCATGGCCACAGATAACGGTGGATGAATGGTTTTTGCGTAGTGGTGAGCTTTTTCTCTGCCACTAGCATATCTGGCAGCACATTCACAAGGTTGATTGACAGCGTTAAGACCCTCCTCTTGAGCTCTGATTGGCTGTTTTTGACCAGGAGCGTTGCATTTCTTCAGTTGGTAACAGAAGCTCAGGAAGAAGATTGAGGAGACGTGGTGAAGGTTTTAACAAATACATATTTTTGTAACATAAAAAATAAAGTTGCAGCTTTAATGTTTGTTGTCCTGTCGGATGGTAAATCTCAACTCTTTCACAGGCTATAGCCAGTTCTTGTTCAGGATTACAAATGCACAAAACACTTTTCAAAAAGTTTATTCAAAGCCACTAAAGCTTCTTTGATTGTTGTTGGGCATGTCGAGCAAACTTTATGCAACGCTGTCCTATGTTCCACCTATGTGCTGCACATCTAAAGCACAGCCAACTTCTACTTTGCACACATACACAACAACAACAACAAAAAGTCTCTCTGATGGCAAAACCCATCGACAAATATGACAGCACATCTCAGACTGCTGTCAAGCCTTGCCTGCTCCTCCCTGTGGGAAACCTTAGCATCCCAATTCCCCTCAGTATCCTGACTACACATCTGACACCACACCTGCGACAGCTGTCAGTCACCGCAACAGAAACTGAAAACTGGATGCAAGTCATTTCCCCAACTTTTCTCCTTCATTTGCTTCCCCGGCTGCCTTATTTAGCGGGCGCAGACAGAAACTTTGAGTCTGGAAGTTTGAAAAGCAGGAATGGCGAGGCGTCTGTAATTATAGAAGAAGCCTGATGGAGCTTCAATTGGAGATCGACGAATGGGGCTAAGGTGCTCTGCCTCCCCCACACACACACACACACACAGGGTATAGCTGCACAGAAGGAGGGGTAGGGAGACTGTTACCATTAGAAACAGCCGACAGCCAATCGGGCCCACTTGACCGAGCTGAATGACAGATGCTCTATATGTGCATGTCATTCCTCTCCCCCCCCGAACTTGACAAGCAGGGGATGCCATCTGTGCAGAGGTATTTGCAGCCTCACCTTTTCACTTATCCTGTTTTTTCTCCTCTCTCTACCATCTCTTGATCCATTTTCAACTTTCCTTTTAAGTTATTCTTTTTTCTCTCCATCTCTCTCTGTGTCGCCTCTGCCTTCCTACTTTTTTCAATTAGTGAATACATTCAAAAATACCCTTTGGACTGGCTCGGGAGGACACGTCCCTGACAGTGTGTTACCTTGACAACACAACAGCAAACCCCCCCTGAGACTCTTACAAGGCTCTTCTCTGCTACAGAAATAAATTGGGTTTTTAGCCTACTGAATGAAGGCAGAAAGGAGAGGGGAAGAGGAAAAGGGGAAGAACAGAAAATGTGAGGATTATTATTAGTGAAAAAGTAAAAATGTAAACGGCAGAAGTGTGAAAGGGAAAGAACAGTGAGGAAGAGATTTAGCCTTCGTCTTAATGTGACATTTGACTAACATTGGAGAGATTCTGAATTTTCTTGACTCACTGTAGTTCTCCTCCAAAACACTAGGGACACTAAAAATAAAACAGGAGCTACACTAAAACATGCTAATTGGGAAGCAAAACTACAGTTTCCAACTATTTTTGCGCGTAGCTGATTCGTAGCATTACCAATCTGAGCTTTCTGAAGTATTGTTGGTCTCACATATCCAAAAAGAAATCTGAACTCAGACTATGAAAACCTTCAGAATAAAAATATTTACACAAATATTTAAAACAAAAAATAAGAACAGAACACATTAATAAAAATAGAACGTCGATTATTAACGTCATAGTTATGACTACAACATTTATGTATTTTTTTTACTTTCAACACCGTAACTGTCTTTTCAAACTGGGAAGATCACAAACCACTGCAATTTATCATTAATTGTTATGTGCAGTGATAAAACCTAATTTCACACAGAGACTTAAATATATATATTGTACTCATATACTCATATGGAAACAATGGTATGAAATGTCTGACAACATGATTTAAACTGTAATAATAATTTATGTAAAAGCTATTAAATCAAGTTAAATTACTTGTTACTGTGCTGTTTTACTACATAAGCCTGGAGCAAACAAGGCCATATTGGATCTTGCCTAATTTGCTTGAAATTCACAACTGTACCAACAGTAGCGTCAGACATTTGAGTCTTTTATTGAACCCTGGGGGGTGCTTAGTTTCTCCCATGATGCAGTTTGATTCTCTGTTATGGTCAAGTCGTCGGTGGAGCAGGTCCTTGGAAAAAGCGCTTCTGGGTCGGACCGTTATCCACTTTTTATTACCTTTAAATCCATGTGGGTGATTAAAAATGAGCGAAAGAAACAGTCAGCCAGCTCATGTGATTCTTATGTTAGACGTCACACCCATGAAGGTGGTCTCAGAGTTCTCTTCTTCCAGGAAGCTTTAATGTTTTTCTAGCAAATCTCTAATATTCTCCAATGTTACACCATTTGCCATCCTTGGTACAATACTCTTTATTTGCAGGTTTATTTTTATCTCCTGCTCTGCCTTGCTCTCGGAAGAGAGGGGGGTTTTCTCAGTGATTGCCTCAAGCTTACAGTCCTTTTTTGTCTTCTGGTGTTCCTCCTCCCTCCCTCCATCCATCCATCCATCCCTTCCTTTATTCCCCTCCCTCTGTCTGTCTCTGTCACTTTGACCGTGACCTGAATAGGCTTTGTACCGACTATGCCATCTGACTGAACTAGATACAGTTACACACATGTAGATGCACACGGAAACCGCATGTAGCGACCCGATGCCTTTCCAGGTCAGCTGCTTGTGATGCCCATTATCTCGGCGATGCTCAAGGCGAGCTACGCTTCATCGATACGTTCTGGTCTGAGACGATTGGAACTGAAATTCATAGCATCACTTTGTGATTTGTGATAACAAAAATAGACCATCCAGGGTTTAATTTATTTAAAGATTGATCAATTCTGGGCTAAACAGTGAACACAGAGTAATGAAACACAATCAAAGTACATTTTAGTAAATCACTGATACACTATAAATATATTACATAATATAATTTGAAATATATTTTCAATTTCCGAAGTATAATTTTACCAATTTTTAAACTAAAAAAAAGGAGATTTTTAGGATTTACTCTTGCAGTGGAAATGAAAAACGGTGCTGGAGAGGTATAATTAGATTTGGCCGAGCCGTATCATTGGATTTCAACTGTATCTGTTTTCCTCATAAAGTGACACAATTTTGATAAATAGACATTTTAAAGCAGACATAATGGATCCAGAAAGTGAAAGAAAACAACTGTCTTTTTATTTCCTAAAATTGATAAACTAAACATAACTTTAAGAAGTTGTACATATTTGTACTTATTTGCATTTTCGAAGCAGGGTTATGTATAATTTTTGTTTTGATTTATGCAATTTAACAGATGAAAAATTGATATTGGTTGCTTGAGGCAAGAAAGTTTTCCGGTTTCATAGATTAAACATGAATCGTCAAATATGCAAATGAAAACATGCAAAGAATGTTTCAGCAATTAAGTGAAACGTTTGATGCGACCTCATTTCCTATCACAGTCAGATTTCTTGTTTGAAAAAAACATTTTGAATTAAAATTTTACGAGGCTATTAATGAGCGTTGCTCTAAAATGTGAATTAAAATAATGAATCAAATTCAATTTAACTGAACTTGAAAGAAGTCTGTTGACAGTCAACAATGGTAAAAACGAGGAAATTATTCATGTGAAATAGCATTTTTTGAGAAATGTGATTTGTTTTTTAGACATGCCTATCATGAGGCCATTTATAAAATATAAATTCCAAAAATACCGTTTCCTGCATTTCTTTCTAAGGGCTTAAAAAAGTGGATAATCTGGCTTTCATTTTTAATATGTACTCAAAAATGTCTTTTTGTGATGATATTCAAACAGAACTGAAACTTTATGTTACAATCTGGTAAATTCCGTGTATTCACAGAATACTTGTCGCGCGTGTGTGTGTGTGTGTGTGGCCATGCTTAGCAACAGACCAGGACTCTTCTTGGAAACATGTGGAGCGAGAGGAGTCACTGGGCATGCTCAGATGCTCTCAACAGGTCGCTGAGCACACTGCTACAGGTACCTCCACCTCTGAATCCCCCTCTTTGTGCTTCTTTCCATCATCGCCTCAGGCACTTTTTCCTAAATTTTCATTTTTCCTTGATCCATCTAGCTTTGTTCATTCGGCACGCAACTTGAAGGGAAAACACTTGATAGAACCTCCTCTCACTGCATCTCTCATTGCAACACACACACACAAACATGTTTACACAAGAGGAAGCTTCAGCAGCTTGTGTGCACTCCCTGCTTCTCCAAGGGGGCTGTCCTAATTCCTCCTGACAAGGGCTGGGAGAGCCAAGAGAACATGTCCGCACACAGAATCAGGCACGTGCAAATGCACACAGCGGAGTACGCCGCCACGCTGTCCGTTTAGGCACAGGCATGGGCGACACAACCAACGGCAGTCACGGTCGAGGTTCACTGAGCCCCGTGGCGTTTTACCTTAATTGCCGTCGCCTCTGCTAAACTCGCCAAGTCTCCCCCCGCACCTACACACTGCACTATTGTAACCGTAAGGGCTCAACAAAGATGTTTATTTAGGTTTTTATAAAGCCGGACTGCCAAAAAGCATGTGTGTGTCACAGATTCTACCTGCAAGTCCCCCTTTTTTTCTCCGTTTCACCCACGCTTGTGGCCTTCTCAGACTGTTATCAACAGGAGGCTGAGAGTGAATTTGTGCATGTGGAGGAAATTCAGACGCAATGCTTGGATGTGCAGAGGCCAGAGGCTTCTGCACGAGAGAGAGAAAAAGAGAGAGAGACAGGAAGGGAGACAGCATCCCCGGAGGAATTCATGCAGACGTCTCCGCTCTGTGACCACGATGGAGATGACTAGATTAGGCCGGCCACTGTCTCCGTCTTCCGCTACTGTAGATCCACACCCGGCTCTGAGGTCGATTTATTCCCGGCGACTCCACTGTTGCAGCAGCAGTCAGAGGGCTGTGCCTTAGCTTTTTTATGTGGGCCCCTAGACTCCAGAGGGACATATAAACAAAACTTACAAGATAAGTGCTGTGTGCTTTTGTCTTATTTTACCAATCAAGTCAAAGCTGTTTTTATCTGCCAAAATACAATCAGTCCCTCCAGTTGTTTGCAAGTCTGCGATCGTGGAAGTAGCACACAAAATTGTTTTTTGTCGCTTTTATTGCCTTTTATTTTTTTGTCTTTGGTTGTTGCATTTTATTTTGGCTAGTTAAAATACTCTCCCATTCCAGCTTTGAGTGTTCTGAACAAAGCTAAAGTGTATTGCTTTCTGAGAGGACAAACTTGCATTATTATGCCATCATCACTACTGGTCCCAAAATGGCAATACTATCATTCATCACAATAGTTTCTAGATGAATTTATCGTCCAGTGAGATCCGTTACTGTAACAGGCCTACTAAGACGTAATTGTGAGTTTGTTGCATATTTTCTGCAGAAATAGTCATAAACGTTGGGTTTAAGTGACTCCTAGCTCCCACCTACAGGTGGCAGTATCCTTTTTCTTCGACTAAAATGCTGCATTAGCCTTTCTAGATCTCAAGCTACAACCTGTGGTCGATGCAGCAAGTAGCAATGTCACATTTACAGCCCTAGCTAAGAGCAAATATAGCAAAATTTCTTGCAAATATGTTCAACAAAATCTGAGTTTGATTGCAGAAAAAAAGAATGATTGTTCAATTCAGCAGAAAGATGCTTAGCATTACTTAATTTTATGAAGTACTTGTCGAATGCAAATCCAGGCGTTTAATATTTAAGCGGTTTGTTAATGGCTTTCACCAACACATTCTGACACACCCGGCCCGTTTAGAACATTAATGATTTTGATTTGGCCCAAAATAAAAATATGTTTGACACTCCTGCTGTGAAGAATCATCTGTTTGGTACATGTCGGCCTTTTTGAGTGGGAACGCTTGATGGATTTCTGTCTAGATGTGGTTTGAGAACAAGATAAATATAATGGAGCTGGCAGAATATGTGGAAGATGTTTTGCTTCACTTTTCATTCAACTGTAGACAATGACATCTGTGTGAAAGTAAAATGTTAGAGATTCAACAGCATCTCTGACATGCAATGCAGATGCCATTTCCTGCACGAGTCTTGTGAAGGAAATGGCTTGAATGGTTGAAGTGAGGAGCGGCGGCACAAATGTCAGGCGCCTGTCTGTGAAATGTACATGTATGCATACGTGTGTGTGTGTGTGTGTGTGTGTGTGTGTGCCACTATGCGTGTCAAGTTGACATCAGAGCTGCATGATCTCCTTGGGTTCAGATTTCCCCTGAGGCGTACTGCTGCTGTACATCTTGGCAAATGTTGGTGAGTTAATCTCTGATATTATTCTGAAGAGAGCTTTAAACGCCAAACAGTTCAATAAGGCCAATTTGTTTTCCCAAAACACTGTAAAATCTCAACTGTTACTCACACACTCCAGAAATCAGGCCTTTATGTAAAGGAAGCAAGAGGAAAACCGGAATAACTTCCACAAGCCATGTATGGTGCACAGCTGACATGTCAGATAACACAAAATGTAACATGATTGTAAACTATCTTGAAGAAATCAGTGCAATGGTAGAACATGGTGGTGGATGCATCATGCTGTGGGAATGCTTTTCTAATGTCCCCTCTTTGGAATATTAGAATGATTAACAAGAACAAAATGTCAGGATAAGGGTGCAAAAAATGGCAATGCTCTTATAACTTGAGGGTTTTGAAAGGCAAGACATTATTAAAACATCAAGATGTGTTATTACCAGAGAAGAACCAATGGTGAAAACTGAAGAAAAGAAATACTAGAAAATATTCAAATATTGAATACAGACAGGTTGCGGATCATTTACTTTCAAAATGAAAAATGTTCTCAATGTTGTGGCCCCCCAACTACTATAAGTTTCCATTTATACATCAAAAACCCAACCAGACACTCATAGGCAGAGATTATGCAGTACTATGTAATCCGCTGGTTGATTAAGTCAAACTGTCAGAAATTCAAGAAACATTTCCAGCAACTTTAACAACATGCATCAGGTTGAGTTAGGGTTCAAAAGTCAAAATGTCTGAATTTCATTGCGTTCTACTTGAATGGCAGCATTTGGACTTTGGAGTATAAATATAAAGTGACAAAGGTTTGTGAGTAAAACACTGACACCCATAATTTCTGATATCAGAGAAACCCTAATATCAATAAATCTATAATCTATATAGATGAGTCTATCCAGTAGATAGGAAACTCCATTATGTCCTAAACCACCACAGTAATGTTTATTGATAGGGGAGCAAATGAGGCAATCTGAAAGTTAACCAGAGTCTGCTTAGTGTGCAGTTGCTGATGTTGAAGGTTGGGATGTCCTTGGGTGTGTGTGCAACTACAGCACCTGCTTTTTAAAATAACACCACAGCTGTCTCACCTTGAGAGTCTCTATGCCTATTACCTCTCCTATTTACTGCCTGCAATAGTAGAGCCCCCCCCCCCCCTCCCCTCCTTTTTGTGTGTAAGTGTTTGTGATGGGCAGGTAGTCCTTGCCAATGACTTCTCTTCCTTCTCCATCATATAATGGAAGTCAAGCACCGGAGTGCTGTGAGCTGTAAGGTGCAATTAGGCTTGTCAGCATAAGCCAAGTCCTGTACCAAGTAAACCTGAACTGAGTGAGCTGCAGAAGCACATGGGTCAATTTTAATTCTTTTACACCGTCCAAATCTACTCTGACTTTACTAATAAAAGGCCCAAATGCGATTTTGCTGTCCAAACTGTGCCCTGCGACATGCCTACCAGGACCCAGAAATGTACATTGATGCTCTCAAGGAACTATGTTCGGAAACGGAGCTGAAAGAAGGCAGACAGGATAATGGCATCTATTCACGTCGGCCCAGAAATCTTTTCTCCGATACAGCTTTGTCTCCGTGATTGCCAGCACCACTGTGCTGACATCCAAAATCATTCGCGCTCCCCGTTGTGGAGGACTGCATATAAACAGACAGAGGGAAGTTATCGGCCGCCGCGTCATCGCGAACACATCCCTTTGTGCTCCTCGCTGGCTTTGAATGGGCACACAGCAGGCACCTCTGCACACAACTCCCCCCCCTCCTCCACTCAAAGTGATGGTTGTCAGCAGCGTCTTCAATAGGAGAACTATTACGCGAGCTACATGGGGGCCAGAAAGGTCAACGCAATCACTTCCCATACAGGGAATGGCAGCGAGCGACATGAAAATAGATAGAGGGTCGATCGTGACTGGTGTCGTTAAAGCGCGGGGGCTGCTGGGTGGAGCGCTCGCACCCCGAGAGTCGAATATGAGCGTGAAGGATTGTCAGCAGTTGTTTTACCAGAGAAAAAGCAATGGATCTTTGGGGGTCCGCCCACCTCGCCAAGCAAAAGTGTAATACTCTGAGGTGCCAAGAAAAGCACAAGGGTTAAAAAAATAAATAAATAAAACAGGAGGTGTTGGCTTACCTAATGGAACTCCTCTAGTATAGTTTTCCTCATAGATTGAATGCCATGGGCTGCCAGGGTCTTCCAAACCATTGGAAGGTTCCAGATGCATCCCTCCTGCAACACGG
Organism: Micropoecilia bifurca; assembly: GCA_903067075.1. NCBI lineage: Eukaryota > Metazoa > Chordata > Actinopteri > Cyprinodontiformes > Poeciliidae > Micropoecilia > Micropoecilia bifurca. The sequence continues at coordinate 17,389 of CAEGAF010157520.1, forward strand.
CTAAATCGAATGACTGCGCATCAAGTTTAGCAACAGCCTGGTTCCATCTACAACCTGCTAGTCAGTTTATTTTGATTTGCACATGTGCACTGAAACATCTGAAGGCTGAAGAATAATTGCTTTGTTGAGCTTACAAATGTCTTTGTCAATCAAGGATATGTTTGAAGGAAAAGTGTAATTTAGTGTCACCCAGGTGTAAAGTTGCATCAATCCGAATCAGTTTGCTCTTTTAAAGTCAAAAGAACACTGGTGTTTTGTGTTATTGTCAATGCCTATGTACCAAGTACAAGGCAATAAAGTGCAGATTGTATCATTAGTTACACTATGATAAATAAACACACAATCATATGATACCTTTCCCCAAAATGCCTTACAAAAACAGCCCAGAAAATGCTGCAGTACTGTGCGAGTTTCTGTATGATGTAGCCCCAACCAACCTACATTCACCTAACCTACTTTTTATCCTTTTCTTGACTGTGTCCCAGTAATTCCCTGTAAATCATCTCCCTCCACTTCCCACAGTGAGATTCAAATCAAAGCCTCCATTTGTACAACAGCTTCCATGACTAAGAAGAAATTGGCCCCTACAGAAGTTGATAATATATACTTTTATCACAAAAAAATGCTTGGTATTCTAGTAACTCAACAGGTGTGAGGAAGAACAGCTGTTGACAGTCTCTTTGTACTTCATCTTGCTTGAATAAGGTTTTGTAAGAAAATTTAGACAACCACCAAAGAAAAAAACTAATAGCTACATTTTGGATTCGGATCCCTCCGATCTCCTCTGTCCGTTTTCAGCCGTGGACAAGAAAGGAACAGTAAATAGATTCGAATCTGTATCAGCATTTTTAATTGTTACAGGAACATAGCTGTATTTTTCCCACCATTCATCTACAAGCCTCCCGCAAATGTCATGCAGTCAGAACAAGAGTCATTGTTCCTCGAGTTATTAAGCTTACGGCAAAGGAAAAAGAGCCCCACAAATGTTAAACGATGATTCATAATAATACCAGCTGGTAACTCTTGTTTAAGTCAGACAGTCTTGAAAAACATTTTGCAATGAATTTTAGTTGAGGAGAGATTACAAAAGCCATGCATGGTTATTTACTTCAGTAAAATAAAAGTGCGTCCATTTTTTGTCTGCATCTAGGGAAAAGCAGGACAACATAATCAACAGGCTAAGACAGACTAAACCCCACAGGCACAACAATACAATCCAAACAGCCATCGTTCCCCTCACTTCTGAAGACTGACACTGCTGCTTGTTGTGTGGGCAGAGCGACCAAATGACAGGCAGGGCGGGATGGAGGGGGGGAAGAGACTGACAGGAAGACAAACTTTCCTCTGGGTAGAAATTAAGTCATGCCAGTGCACTGACAGATCAGCAGAGGGAGGAGGCTGGGAGGGTAGCAGGAGCCCCAAACAGTCAGAGTGCGTCTCTTCATTTGGGATGTTTTCTGAAGTCAGAGTGTGTTTCAACGTAAGTCTGGAGCATCACTGCTAACCGGCCTTCCTTTCAAACACATCCGTCTCACTTTCCCGGTGGAACAAATTAAACGCCGAGGTTTTAATATAGCAAGATAAGTTAGTTTGATGAGCTGCTTTGGCTTTAGTTTGACCTGTATGGGAACCGACAACGGTGCGACAAAGCATTCAACAGCTGGTGAGAAGAGACGCTTACATTCCTACAGCTGTAAATGATGCCACTATTCTTTCCAGATCTGTAGGTAGAAACAGAACACTGGCAACTTCTGATTTGTTGACATTAGGTATTATATGTTTGGGGGGTTTTCAGCCAGCTGAATGGCAGTTAGCAGCAGCAGGTCGAGAAGGGTCAACATGTGAATAAGTTGCAAAATGAAATGTGAAATCATTTCTGTAATCAATTTGAAACGTGAATGACATATGTTGTATATTTATTACGGGTAAATAATTAAGAATTTTGTCTGTCAATTTTAATGTTTGTATGAAATTCAGATAAAATACATGTTTTCAATCAAATCAAAAACATTTCTGCTACAGAAACATCAATATCTTAAAACCATATCTCCATGTATGTACTTTTATGTACTCAATGCTTCTGGGACTCCATTTGTGTGAATAACCATCTGATTTTCCTTCCACTTAACTTTCCTTTGGTACTGGCTAAAGCGTTCTAAACATCTAGCTTCTTTAATAATAATGACAATCTTTTGGGATTTACCTTTGTAGCTCAAAAAGGGGATCAATTTGATACCTGCTTGGTGTCAAGTTTCCCTTCCCCACACCCCATCTTATTTAATGTAGGATTTTTCAAAAAATTATAATTTAATTTGGGGTTTTCATTAGCTGCAGACATCAAAATGAACTGTGTAACAAATCAACATAAGATATCCATTTAAATTTTGAGTTGAATTACTGTGACACATTCCTTCTTCAACAGTCATGTCATATATCAGCACAAATATTTCCCCAATCAACATCAAACCTACAGCCCTGACAAAAATGAGAGACACATTTAAAAAAGAGAGTGAGCGTTGCCCATAATGGACTCCGAGACTTTGAAACCACTACCATGACACATTTCTTGAACCCATTGGGACCGAGGCAGTCGCCTGCCCCAGACGTAAGGCCTGCATGTACAGAACCTTGTTTAACCTCTTTCCGTTCTCCCAAACAGCGGAAGCAAAGCGTGAAACAAAGAGCAATCAGGTGCACATCACCATAGACGTAGCACAGTCTGCAGCCTGCACCCGTTATCTCATACGTTCCAGTCGATACAATGCATCATGGTGGGAAGGGAAGCAGTAAAAAGAGGGGAGGCCTTTTATACTTGCTGTCACTCAGCATTAGATAGGGAAGCCAGAAGACAACAAGTGATAAACAGAGTTATTACTGCCAACATTCAGTCTTTACTGGGAGGGCAAGGGTGTGTGACAAGAACCGGAGAGAGGTAAATGGTATTGGAAGCCAGTGGATGAAAGGGTTTAGATAAAACGCAGGATCATCCATCTGTCAACCCATGATGGACACTTGGGGCTTTGTGGATGATACAGCAGGCTGTGGGTGGGTCAAGACAAAAAAAAAAAAGTACATACCTGACTGTTTATATACAAATCCGTTTTCACAATGAACAGGAACACACCTCCTGTCTTTTCAAGTCAGTGCAGATCTTGACGTGCTTTGACAGCAGTTCTGTTAGCAGATGCCAGTTGCTAAAACCAATTCAATGCCCTCAAACTATCAAGCCAATGCAACTGAGCCCACACTGCAAAGGATACTCTTCGAAACAGAGACTGTCTGCTGCCCTAGCATCCGTCATTAGCATACCAGCTGAGGTTTGGTGCAAGGAAATGGACAAACGCAAAATTATAAAAAAAATATACATGGTACATTCATATTGATCAGCTATAAAATAAAAAAGCAATCCTACTTCGCATATATTCATTACACAAAGGAAAAAAAAAAAAAGAGTCATCTGGTGAATTATTAATGATTCTGAAAACAGGACCAAAATTGTTTTGGGACAACTGTTAGCCTAGACTTTTTCACAAACAAAAGAAAAAAACTGCAATCTGAAAAATGTCCATGGTAGCAGCTTGCATGTACTGTACAATCAATCAATGTTAATCTTATCTGCTGAACTCTGGTTTCTTTTTTTTAGTGGCAGGTGAAACGCTTTAACTAGTCCTGTTAAATCTTATTAGCATCAAGTCCCCCAAACCTCCATCTAGCATCAAAAATGGACAGCAATTCCTATAGGTTGGTCATATCCATTTATTTCCTTTAAATAAATTGAAAGAAATAAACGGATCCCACTGAGAGCTGATTTCAATGTTGAGGCAACATGTGGACCTCATTGAGACGCGAGTCAACCTTGGGTCTTTACATAGTGCTCTAAGCTTAGACTTTTATGTGATGCATATATCCTCGATCAAACAAGAAGTCTGTAAATCATGCAAAATATATGAAAGCTCAAACTGGAAATGGAGCACTTGTGCCAAGTATGGCAGCTCTGCGGCCAAATATTGCACAACTATAATAACATTCAGTCAACATTTTTAAAGGTGAATATTGCTTTTGTGAAACTGGCAGATGAGAAACAAAACATTTCAAAGGAAAAATAATCAAAATATAATTGTTCTTAGGCTCTATAAATGTTATAATTTATAGAGCTTATTACAATTATCACTCAATTATTAATTGTTCTTGCATTAAGTTTTTTTTTTTCCAGGATACAGAAAGCAACACATTGGCTAAAGACCAACAGGAAGTTGATTCTTTCCACAAAAGAATAACTAGACTGCTTCATTTCTTCTGCACAAGGTCGACATGAAACTCAGAGCAGAGCGCAGACTTTATTCAAAGAAGCAGGGCTAATACCCTCAGACGCTCTTGTATACTTTACTAAGAATCAACAGTCCAACTTCTGGTAATATTAAAGAGACTGTATTCCACACAGATCCAATTAAATATATGAAGTTCATAGAGTAAACAAGACTTGAGTTTGAAGCGTTTTTTTTTTCTGTACCGCGCGGAATTAGGCCTCCTTCATCCCTCACAGACGTCACAGAAAACTGGATACAGTGTAGGCTAATTAAAAGGTGCACCTGCGCAACGGACGCAGTTACTTAAGAAGCAATATCAAGAAACGATCAGCCCACATCTGCGCCCACCGAGGACTGAGCTTCCCGCATGAATAGGCTTTGCTTTGTCAAGATGCTTCGGAAACGTTATTAGCTTCACTTTTTTTCTTTTTATATTGAAAACACTTATTCTGAGTAACAAAACAAAAATCTGGTCCAATCAATATTCATAATGGAACACAAGCACTTGGAGCAAGTCGCCAGTGGCTTTACTGTCCCTTGGCTCCATCATGTAGGTGGGAAAAGCTACAGTATATCAAGCAGTAATTCTTCTTCTTGCACGACTGTGTGTACAGTATGTGCGAGGAGACCTTTTAAGCATGTGTGGGTTTTTTTCTATTTTCCTTTTTTTTGTGCGACGCAGTAGGCAAGAGTTGGCAGGGTATCGATCCCCAGCAGATACCCCAGGCTCTCCCATCGATCTGCAGAAATCCTTGAGCCTTACAGCGGAGCGCAGCGCTGACCTCATCTCCCCAAAGAATCTAAACATTATCTGAATTAGCCGCCAATGAGAGATGAGAGGACTTTTAAAGCGCCTTATGCCACCACTTACAGAAATCACACAAGAGGAGTTACTTCAGAGTCTTTTGTCCCAGTCTTGTTTGGCTGCATTTTAACAAGTACTAAAGTAAATAGCACATTTGTATATTTATTGGAAGTAAAAAGAACAATTAGCTTGGGTTATGGAATACCTGTTTTCTGAAACTGAGTTGCACCGCTTTTTAAATTCGAATGCATTTATAAAAGCAAGGCAAAATTCACAACTCTTGAACATTTCCAGATTTTCTCAAAATGCATGCTGCAAACTTCAACGTATTTTTCTGTTGTTTTACCTGATAGAGGAATACAAAGTAGCATTCAACCTGCTTTGTCTTGATACATTTGAGAAACTTGTTCACCTCCTCGCCTGTGGGGGGCGCTTTATTAAGAGCCACTAGCAAAACAACACAAAAACCTCTTAAGACGACGTGAGCGTGACTTCATTCTTTGCAAAATGTACACAAAAAGGGAGTGGCGCCAGATTGTTGTGGTCGTGGTGTTTCCCTTTTGTCTGGTGAAGAAACCACGAGCCGTTTCTAAAGCAAGAGCTAGACTAGCACATTTGTTTTTGTTTCATTTAAATTCCAATACTCTGCGCTGTAGTCCACTTCCTACTTTTGAAGCAGTCTCTGGTCACATACGCATTTGAACTGCCCCAACGTTCACTTCAACCGAACCGAGACCTAGGTTTTTAGGCAGACTGGAGTTTGAGTTTGATTGCGAATTCCCACCTCCCCAAACGAACTGGCCAAAATATGTCTGTCTGGCAGCTAAGCTAACAGGCTAGGCGAGGAAGAAAGCCTGTGAATTAAAACACATCTATTTTCACTTTTTTTTTTTCTCTCACTCTCCAGTTGTGTAGTATTTTGTGTTGGTCTGCCACACCAAATCCCAATAAAGCATATTAAATTCTGTGGTTCTAATGTGACAAAAGTTAAAACATTTATGTGCATGTGAGTCAACTACCAGTGAATATCACTGCAGCCACACAAATATCACAGTGATATAATGACTGGTCATGTACAGTATGTTGTTTTCTCCTGAAGCGTTGCCTCCTCTGTAAAAGTTCTCACTCCAACACTCCCCCCTACACACGCAGAGGGAAACTTAGAAGTAACCATGGCAATATCCGACACAACCCACTGTGACCAATGGCACTCAAAAAAAAAACATACAAAATAAAGCGCACAACTTGGGGAAGGAAAATGAGCCTTTGGTGCACAAAGACAGGCAGGCTCGCACCGGGCCCGTAACCATGACGTTCCTGGTCCTCCTTCAGGTTGGAGGTAGGAGGAGCAGGCATCTAAGGCGCTTTCTGCCCCCGTCAGGGCTGACAAGTGTTGTGACTCAAGCATGATCAAACTCCGCCAAGCATGTTCGCATATTCTACAAGAAGATGCCTTGGTCCCTCTGTTACTAAGGAGATGGTGCAGAGAAACCCTGCAGGGATACAGTAGCTACAGTATCTATGGGACAAAAGTGGGGAAACGAATGCGTTTCCTTTCTTTCCCCCCCCCCCCTTTAAAGCCCTGAGGCCACATTAGAGAGTTGGGGGTTTTTTAAGGAAGCATTCTTGAGTCATTCATAAAGCAATTACTCAAACTGGATCTCCATGCATAGCCATACAAATGGCTTTCAACCCCCGATCTAAAAATAGCTGGACGAGGAAAAATGTCATGCTACCATCATTATTTTAACACCGTGTTCCACTGTTTCAGGGTTGACTGACACTCTATTAATGACCAGCCCACACTGCAATCTCTGCTATATATTAATTGCATTCAAGTGAAAGGATCTGACTCACATGTTACTTCGATAAATTGTTTCTTTCCTTAATGGCTTTTGTAAGGAGTTTGTTATGTCATAAAAGGCAGGCAACTTGAACGAAGAGCAAGTATTGGATATTTTTTCCCCAGGAGGAAACTAACGCATGAGATGTAGAGGAAAACCATATACAGAAAAATAATGGAAATAGATGAGGTGATCATTTTTTTTACATGGATCCTGTACAAGTCCATAACAAAAAAAGACAGAAGAGGAAAAATTCTCAAATGTCACAGGCACATGAATGTCGACGTCCCTCAAACAAATACTTTGTTTTAAGAATCTTTATGATCCAGTTTCAACATTTAGTTGTCATGGATACACACCTTACATCAATTAAAAGGGAATCTGACTAACCAGAAATAAAGTTCAGCTGTCCCTGTAGGATTTTCTTGACATTTGCAGAATTTAGCTAAGGTAAAATTTGCAGAGAGGTGACAAAGGATCAGAGGGATGTGGTTTATACAAATGCATCAGTCAGGAGATGGGTAAAAAAAGAAAAAAAAAAATCACCAAAGCATCTTCTTTTTAGAATGGTTCGTATTTTAATGTGACTACAATTTTTTAAAAATTATTGTACGTTTTAGGGATGCACAATATGAAAATTTGAACCGATGTCGATATCTGATGTTGGTATTGCGCCTTATTTACAAATATTATTTCACAACCTTTTCCACATCTTGAAATAAAAACGAGCACATTGTTGACTTTACCATTGCTTCAGTTACACTCCCAACAATCGTGCGTCACATCACATGACCAACGTTCTCCACTTCCCCTTCAGAATCAAATGGCAGCAACTTGGAAATAAATGTCACTTATTAATATCAAGCACAATTGAATTTATCAAAACAATTCGACATAAAAAAATTGTAAAATAAATAAATAAAACTGATGTTAGTGCCAACATATCGTTCATCAATAATATATTTACTTTAAGAAGTAGGGCTAAAGCTACTGGAGCCAATCGACCAGCTGATTTGGATTTTGACCAGTACCGTTTTACTTTTAGCTGTTAAAAATAGCAGTAAAATTGCTAAGTAGGTAACAGGGTGTCTATTGTTAACAGCTCACATGCAGATGTGACCTGGTCTGTCAATCAGCCCTCTTTCCTGGCAGAGAAAAAGGGGACAGTGGGTGATCTACAGACCTTTGTGGAGGTAGATGAGGTCGATGGAAAATATCCATTTCACATGGCAAAAATTAAGAAAATCAGGGGCCGATAAATGGAACCCAACATCCAGTTAAGGCATTTATTTTCATCATATTTATTTAGATATTTTTAGGGGGAAAAATGACAAAGCTTACATTGGCTATATAACAACATTGGGCACAACAAAAAGCTACACCACACCCAAAGAAAAATGTGGAGGTAATATAATGATCTGGGACTGCTTTTCATCAAACTAAGTGATACCAAGAAATACCAGTCAATTCTACACTGGAAACATTTAGGTGTCTGCAAAAAAGTTGAAAATGTATTCTATTACACATTTAGATCCTAGATCGCATTCTGTTAAAATAATTGCCTTAAAAATAGACCTCCAGGTTATCAGACTGAGAATTTAATGCCACTCTAAGCAGACTTTCAGGTTTCAGTTCAGCCAGATCAGCAGGTTTTAATGGAAACAACAAGAGGAGGATGTGGGGAATCAAAATAATGTTGAAGAACTCCGTCAATGGAATCTACACCCGTTTAAGCAAGAGATCTTTAAGGAACGGACTCTTACAAAGTCAAAGTGTTCCCTTCCTAGAGAATGTTTACTTCTTGACTAAGATTGTTCTTCCATTCCTGTGCAAGCGCTATAACATCTAAACCCTAAATTTCCTTAAATACTATAAATGACTCCGAATGTGGCTGTTCAACTTGGTGAACAGAATTATAATTATTTGCCAGAGTGATTACTGATGTTGTGTTTTGCAAGATTTACCCATGAAATTTCACAGTTTAGCTAAATGATTTATAAGGTAATGTTGATTTTGACGAATTGTGTGCATGGAATAAACTAATGTATACGATGAGACTAAAAAAAATGAAGTAGGAGTTTTCCTAATAAAAGTTGGCTAAAATAATTTTTAAAAACTACAATAAGGAGGTGAAAAAAAATCACTCTTATTACTCAACAGTAACATTATCAACAAGCCACAGAGTCCAATCCACAGGTTGGTTTTTCTAAAAAATTGTGAAGGGGTCACGTTACGTTTTTCTCAGGAATAACCCTCCTGAACGGAAACCCCCCTCTAAGCCATGTCAAATTATACGAGGCCGTTTTAATTTACTACTATGACCTAAAAAAAAATGCGAGCATCAACAAAACAATGTTCGTGACATCACTGTAAACATTTTCTGAAGACGTGACAAACAAGTCTGATTACGTGCGTTTTTGACAAATCTAAATAAACACGCCAGAGTAACTAAATGGTACATTTAGCGCTAAAATATGAGTGTGCTATCGCTATAATGATAAAATATTGACTTTAGTAAACATTAACGACTGTTTTTCTTCCAGTTGTCATTACAAGTCGCTCTTTCCAACAGCGCTGAACTCGAGTAAAAGTGCCAAACTACCGTCTCACTTCTTGAAGGTTTCAGTCACACCTTCATGGTATAAAACTATTAACACCTTGGTTGAAACGTTTGGGTTCAATGCAAACTTGCCAGAGTTGTAAGCAAATAAAGTCCACAGCAGCTTTTCCCCCCACCCCCGTTTCCCTGTAAGCATGTCAGACAAAAAGCAGGTACAAAAAAAAAAAATTAAGAGCCATTCGCCTACCTGCAGGACACCGTGATTTCAACTTTGGTGGCAGGAATAGACGGGTTCAGCGGGTCGAAGTCGCCTATCGACGCCATGTTTAAGAAAGTGTTGTTCATGGTTTCAGTTTTTGCGAGCTTTTCCTTCCTTTCCTTCAGTCCAGCCCCCTTTTTCCCCCTTTTTTTTTTTTTACGAACGACGGCGGAGGATAAATAGCGAACTGTGCGCGCGCCTTCTCGGCGAGAAGTGGAGCAAAGGTGCCACAGAGGAGGAGAGGAATGAGGAGCTGAGAAATGTGATGTCACTTCACTCTTTCTCTCCCCTCCTCTGTTAGCTTATCCCCCTGTTTCCAGGTTTCTTTTCGTGCTCTTCAGCCCCCTCCCCTCTTTTCCTGGCTCCGTCTCTCGATTCCGATTCAAATGCTGTTCAACTGACTTGTATTGAGCTAATTGAAATTCAGCTGCCCTTCTTTTTTTTATTTTTATTGGCGTGGAAGTGGCAACAACGGTACCGTCAGCAATAAATCAAACAGAATTCGTTCTTCACGCAAACTCCTTCCTGTGAGCACGTGCCACATTTCAATGGTCTCATTCACACCAGTTCAATTCATTTGATTCAGTTCAAGTGAAGGTTGCTGACTATTAGCCCCAGTTGCCACATTCTCCAGGGCCGACTCAACGTTTTTATGGAACCCAGGGCAACAGTGCACTGCTACCTCCCCTCCTGCCCCCCCAACGTTATTTCATCTTATGCTGGACCCTCGACTTGTACAAGAAATAATAGGTTGAGTTCAGTGTTAATATTGACATACAATAGGTGGAAAACAAGGTGATACATTCTGTTCAAGAAAATACAGTGGCCATTTTTTACTTAATAGATAAACAAAAATGTATCTTCTAGCCAAGAAAAAAAGTTTGGATGACAACAACATTCCTCTAATCCTTGACTTTCTGAGTTAAAATTCCAACTACAGGCAGCGCTCTTATAAGTTTTGACTCGAAATGTAAAAATCTGAGTAAAAAGAGAACACTGTATAAAACCTTGGTAAAATAAAGGAATTATTCTCTACATGAGCCGTCCATCAAGCTCATCCAGGTGCTACTCAGTGTGGCTAATGGTGGACAAACAACTTACCTTTACCGGAAACTTGTTAGCAAAACAGCAATCCCTGTCACTGGTGTTCATGCTAGCTAGCTGTTCCGTAGCAGAGACCAAGGAGGATGGCGTGCGATTTAAATGCCACTCTTGCTTACGTTTTGAAACATAGAAAGTACATGCATCCGGTTGAAAGGAGGCTTTTTATTAGCTTGGAACCTGCTGATCTTAAGCAGTCTAGTAAGCAATTCGTTTAAAGAGACACTTTTATTTTGACACCAAAATGAATGTTGAGAAATATTGGAGTGGCACATTATGAGGACACTGTGTTTTCATGAGGGACCTCAGGTACCTTGAGCCGTTTCAGGGATTGTATGCGATGTCAAGAGCAATAAAGCCCAGGGTTTTTGTCTTTTGATGCGCGTTTGTGTACAAGTAAACAAAGAGGGAAAAGGAAGGCATGAACGGATTAACTGAAAGGAAAAGACAGTGTACTTAATGCAATGTCATCAGGGAGTAACAAAAACTGAATTTTCCTTTTTCTGGGGTTTTTATTGGACCGCAAAAACAATTCCGTAAAATTTTGGGAAAAAGTACAAAGCAAAAGTGCGCTTCATCAGTTTGTGAGTGTGTGGGTTATGTTTAGATAATAAAGTCACTGGACGGTAATATAAAATATCCCCTGCATTACTCAGTGTGTTTACTGCGTTTCTAAATATAGCCGTCTCACATGCTCTCTGATGGGGCTTGAGGAATAGCGTGGTGGTGGTGAAAACCATTACAGCACCTTTGGGCAAACGTCATGCCTCCGCCCTCCGTTCGTAGGGCCAGATGAGTTCACTGCTAGCTACACACACAAGAGGCCAGGAAATTAGCATGGACTCATTGGCTTACTGTAGATACGCATCACTGTCATGAGTCTAAGTCCCAAAGAGAGAGAAATTCACACGCAAACGACAAAATCATCCAGCCAGTCACGACAAGATGGGGTTGTATAGGTAACGCAGACCTCCTTATGCATAGGGACAATATTCACCTGGAAGACATGAAGGGATTTGAACTCGAGTTCTTGACGGAAAAACTTTCTCCAAACATCATATCAACAACGTCAGACAACGAAGACCTTCATCCTGGCGCCATCACACTTGGCTACAAACCACTTCATTGCAAGCTGAAGGCCGTTGCCAGAAAGACATCAACACCCAAAGCCAAACTCACATAATCTCAAGAATTCTGAATCATTAAAGATCTGGTCCACTATTCTAGCATGAAAGCTGGATCTGGGGTTCCATAACTGATTGGAGCATCTACTCAAACAGTTTAGCGTCAGTCCGCAGGTGTTAACGCAACTAAAATCAGGCCACAAATTTTGGAAGCCATAGCTAGAATTGAGTGGCCAGACTTTCCTGGATTCACCCTTAACCGTCATTAAAGTTTACCAGTTGACATCTCTGCTTTTCATAAAATGGATTATTGACCTTTGACCTAAGATTGAAATCTACCAAGTACACGTATGGCTCACCTTGTGCTCAATCGTAGTGTTTCCATTGGAAACTAATATGCACAGAAGTCCAATTTTGAAAAGAAAAATTGATCCGAAACACCAAAATTCCTTCGTTTTTACCTCAGTTTACACCCAAGCTCATGCTAAAGTAAATAATATTCACTTAGTGAGAATTTTATTTGTGTTAAAAGTTATTTGATTGTACTCACCACTGTTTGTCTCTGAGTTCAGATTCTCCACCAAGGACAGGTGTCTAACAGGAGCTGGCCAAACACTTCCTGTTTTTATGAGAACATCACTTTGCCCAGTGATGTTCATCACTGGGCAAAACCAAATGGGGGGTTTAATTTGTTTGCATGGGATTATTTGTTGTTGTTAAAGTAACCTTTTGAGCTACAATAAATGGAGTGATGCATGTCAAAAACAATTTCTCAAGTAAGTTTGTAAATTAGATTAATAGTCATACATCTGTTTCTTTTCGTTTTTGATTGCATCATTTGGTTTGACCTATTATCTGATGGTACAAACACCTGATGAAGCTCAGGTGTTTCGCACTAGTGAGACTTTGGAAAAGCTAAAGCTAGAGAAATGGAAGAGATTTTTTTATTATTATTGTTGTTTTGCTTTCCTTGTAAGCAAAATTATCGGAGAATGCAAATGAGAATAAAACCGACCAGGAAGAAACTCCGAAACATTACCTGCATTGTTTTGGAAGCGGCAAAACATTGCAGGAACCTTAATATAAGTCTCCTAATTATATTAGTAGTTCATTCTGCTAAAACAAACTTTATCCCTCAATTTTCTGATTCAAAAAAATAATTCAGTTTTAGATTCCTCTGCAGCTGCTTGTTGCCTGGGTAGTGATGATGTACCATAGTGTACGCACTCGTTTACTCAGTTCAGCTGCAAAACCCTCTTGATTTAACAGGCTCTGACACCTACATATTTATTACTGATGTGCAATTATACAAAGAGATCCACCGCAGACAGTTCCATTCCTAGAGCCGCATCCTGTCAGCTGGAGCACACGCTTGACCTGCTCACTGTCAGCCGTTTCTCTCTCTTGCTCTCTCAAGTCAATAATATCCCCCCACCTGATCATCAGTATTCACATCCCACCTCTCTTTTTTTTCTTTGCAAATGAACGTGAAACGGTAAATTAGGCACAGATGAAGATGAAATTCAGTCCTCCAATTTCACGCCGAAATCCTTTTGCAGACATGTCACTGATGCTGCTCTCTCACATCTGTGTTGTTGGCTCCTCTGGGAGTTGGACGGGGCCTGGACTTTGGGAGAGCAGCAGCCACGTCTCATCGGTTCAGGCCCTGGTATTTTTAGCAGGAGGATTCGCTCTGCGAACGTCCTCAACCACCACTCGGCTGCCTCCGTTACCTTCCCCGTTATGTCCTATTTCCGTCGCAAAACGGTCGCCATGGCTCCAATCCATCTGGTAACGACGAACACTGGAAGCGAGCGTCGACTTTGAAACGAAGTGAACTCGTGTCAAGTTCGAAAGAAGTCTTAAATGTGTGGCTTGCATGTGTTTTTCCATCCCGGAGTGAAAAATGGACCATTCGTCTGCAATTTCTACAATTACTTTAATCGCAGCAAGCCCACTTCTGCATCCTGTGGAGAAACACCCCCCACGGCATGATGCTACCACCACCATGCGGTAGTGTGTTCAGGGTGACGTGCAATATCACTTTTACGTCACATGACGTTTCACCCAAAGTTCAAAATGTACAATTTTGATTACATATGATTTTTACATATGTAAAATCCTTTTAATATTTATATTAAACTGTTGATAAATGTGACAAAATGCAAGAAAAGAGAACATTTCTAGCAACATCTTCAACACACGAGTGTCTAAAAACACTAACCCACAAGATAAAGCCAAATTTCCTCCATTGTTTCACACAGGAAATAATCAAAATTGATCGTATTCTATATAAATGCCTGCAGCGGTACAACTCCTGTTGTCAAGGCAGATTTAACAGTGAGACAAGAGCATCTGGTCAGACCCAAGCATCACCAATCAATGTGTTCACTGAACAGATTAGAGGGAGATATGTTATCGAAAAGGACTGTACAATGTGCTACTATTAAACTGGAAGGGAAACTTTCGGCCCACGCAGGCTGTCTGAGAAGGAGGTATTGATTTCTTGGAAAGAACTGATAATAAAGACTATGTTCCAGCAGTCAGACCATTATTTAGTTCCTCCACATACTAGAAAAAAGCTGCCCAGGCACAAACCTGGTATTTTTCTAATAAAACTCTTTTAGAATTTTTTTTTCTTCTTCTTCTGTTGTTAGCCACAAAATACAAGTAAACAAAGTGATTCATGACATACGGTTTTGACAAAAAAGACCGGACAAAAATTTACAGCAGAAGACTAAGTTCAATGAATGAATTCAAATAAGAAAATTAAGAGTATTGTAAAAAATAAAAATAAAGTTAATTGTTTTTCCCCTCATTATTTTCTGTATTTTCTTCTTTTTTTTACTTCCACTCAACTTTCTATGAGCATGTTGCAACTTTTTCACCATATTCTAATTTAATGAGACATCAAATTATGGGTTTTCATTATTAGTAAGCCGTAATCGGCAGAATTACGAGACATAATCTATGTTTGATAACTAAGATCGTGAGTTTCAGTTTCCAAAATATTGAAATTTTTTTCTCATAGTATTCTAATTTCTTTGAGCTGTGCTCATATCTATTACACATAAAGCAAAATCTACACAAAAGAGTCTTGATCGCCTTATGTGGGTCTCTCCACTAGTTGCTTGGCAACATCATGTTGGGGGTCCTTAAGACTGTATAGATTTTATTCATGTAAAATCCACGTGCAGCTCCATAAAAACATGTGATTCTATTCTGGTTCGTTCGTTTATAGAATAATGCGGAGGTTCGTTTGGGAAGTTTTAGCGACAAACTGACGGTGAAATTTGTTGTGAGGAAACCCAGTTTGAAATATTTGGTTCAGTTCAACAATTGGTTGTTGTTGCTTTAAAAGAAGCCCACAGTTGACTAAAAGCAATCGTGTTAAACTCCAGCTGCTGTGTTAAATCTCAGCAGCCAAACATGGTAGTGAGAGTGTGATGCTCTGGGGATTGATATGCAGATTCAGGACCTGGAGGATTAAAAAAAACATTTTTTTTTTTACAGCTTTTTATGTGTAAAAGACAAATTTGCAATATGCTTGAGTCCTGTATAAAGTATAAGACCTGTATAAAGTAAAACATTTTTAAGCTTCACATCATCTAATAGTTATTACCTCATCAAAAACATGCCTTGAGTGCTGCCTTCATTCTTTTTTGCATGCTGAAGAAATTGTTTAATTTCCCATGGCAACCATTAAGCTGTACAAAACGCCTCGGTGGACCTAGCCCCGCCTACAGAGGCACAGCTCCTCCTCACTACATGGCTGGAAAACACAATACTGCCCTTTTAAAGTTTTTGTGTAAATGTTATTTTAATTGAAATGCCTTGCTTACGTTTTGAATGACAGATAAGCTGAGAATTCCAGCTGACTACCATTTTAATTGCACTGCCTCTAAAACAACATCAACGTTCATTTAGTTTATGAGCTGCTTGGTGAGGACGTACATTATGAACCCAAATCTGCTTCTTGTCCTGATGGGCTGAAAATCTCGCACCACTTAAATATCACGGCTGTTTTGATTTGTTATTCCCTGTCAAAAGCAGGATGCATTATTTTATTTCTTTCTTTTATTATGTGAAAGCACTTATTAGGAGTAATGCTGTGAAGCAGAACAGTCTGAGTAGCTCTGGGTCAATGTGATTCTTCCAAGCAGCTGAACATTAAATATTGATCGTTCCATCACTCATCACATTAGCTTTCGCCTTCAGGTGGAGTTTCTGGCCCATTTTTACCTTTCTCTTTCTTTCCTCCCGTTGTAATCTCAGAAATATTTCCACCTCAGTTCTAACTTTAAGACGGACTGAATAAACGTTCATTTTCCTTGTAAATCTTACAAATTCAAGTATTTCTTTATGGGAAGACAGTAAATGAAGCGAAAGTCTGCCTTCTTCCACAGTCGATTATTAAAGGAACACCGAACAACACTGCCACCGCGTGGCCATCTCACACACTGCTACACTGTTACAAAGCACTTTTTATCACAATTTATTTACACACTGTATCTGATATGCCCATTACAAGAAGCTGCGCACAGCAGAATCAGCGGAATAAACAAACATATTTACACAATAAACTTAACTTTCAGCTCAACTTAGAAAGTCAGAGGGAGTCTTCACATCTCGAGTTGCCTTGTTGATTAGTTAGGATTTAACTAAAGCAAATTACTCAGTCATTGGTACAGAAAACCATGATCCTCAATGCAATCTGTGCTAGACAACGTTGCCTCCAAAGAATAGTGCAACGTTATCGATACATCAAATTTCAACGGCACATTATTAAAAAAAATGTTTACCTGATGTTTACTCTTTTCCCAACAAAGGACAGTCCTCAAAAATCACATTACAATAAATAAATCAATGTACAGTTCAGGATTTATGACAGGCACGGAATAAACAACTGATCAAGGAGAAATCATCCCATCGATTCTGTGCAAATCGTCGTCTATGACACATAGGACAATAGATTGAACACATGTACAGTCACTATGCAGATATAATGAATAATAATCTTGGATTCAAGGAAAGAAAGAAATAAATAGTAGCCTTTCAGAGATCTTCCAAACATTTGATTCCGTTTGCGGTGACTGATTTCGGGATTTGAACAGGTCGCATTTTCAGCCGACAAAAGCCTGTCTCTTTCTTTTTCTTCCTGGACCCACTTGGATATGTTTGACTCGTTCTACTGTGTCCGTTTGAGCTTAAAAGTACAAGGTGCTTGATTCCATAAACGTACAGTATTTGCTTTCACATCGTTCAGATGACAAATGGCCTGTCATTGACGTTCAGATGTTAAATAGTGTGAAAGAACATGATTCCAGGTTGACAGACTTCTCAAGATTGAAAAAAAAAAGAGAAAATAAGCTGCGGCCTTAATGAAAACAACCCAGCCACGGTTAACAAGTCAATATTGTTTGCAAAACTAATTCAAAAAGGTATTAAAAATCTTAGGCTGCAAGGCTAATTACCATTTCAAATTAAGCTAATTATCCCAGAGGGACGCGCTTTGTAATATGAGCCTTTTATGCTTTCCTGAAAGCCTGAACTGTAAATATATCTTGAAGTAGTGCTATTCTTTTAAGAAAAGAAGAAAAACAAATAGGAAAAACATGCATATTGATAAATCCTAAAAAGCATGTTTGTTTCTTGGAGACTTTCACTGTTTAACTCCGGCGCATTTGGCAGTAACAGCTTCGAAACAAATCTTCAGTAGTTTGGTCCTTTAACTGGGAACAAAAACATCACAGACACACACACACACACACACACACACACACACACAAAATGACCTGTTCAGCATTGTCGGGAAGACATATCACACATCAAGTCAACACACAGGATACGATCACAGCAAACCATTTCCTTAACGTAGCTTCTTTTCTCTCAGCAGCTTTAAAAAGACTCCCTGATCTTATGGGCCCTGGAACTTCAGCATAGACTTCCAAGGCGTCCTTCTGACCTAAAATATTAGCAACTGTTTAAACCTGGAAAAGTTTACTTCATCTAAGTTTGTCTTCCTGACACAGATCCCTGTGGGACACCAGCCATGGTCCAACGTCTCAAACTCAAAGAATAAAGCTAATGTTGACAAGTAGACAGTCCAATGTGTGTGGGAAGAAGCTGGTGTCAGTGGATTCCATCCTCCACGGAGCTCTTTGCTTCCCAGATTTTCACGGTGCGGTCACTATAAAACAGAAATTAAATTAAACAGTAAAACAATAGGAGATGGTGAAAACATACAGCACTTGTATGAGGACTTACTCTGACGCCGTGAACAATTGGGTGCTGTTGGTTGCCAAGCCGTTGATGGGACTGTCGTGTCCTTGGACCTCACCGAGGGGCGCCAGCGAGTCGGCGTGCCAAAGGCGAAGCAGCCCGCCTCTGCACCCGCTGAGGAGCACCGGGGAGCCTGGCACGACGCCCAGAGCGCTGACCCAGTCGGTCTGGGCGCTGACCGACTGTCAGGTGACGACACAACCAGCTGTCAAACCCAGATCACATCGACTTCATGGATCCAAACCGCGACATCGTCTCACCTGGACGAGCGTTTTGCTGGTCATGTCCCACTTCTTTATGTAATAATCTCTGGAGCTGCTATACAAGGCGTCTCTGTGAACGGCTAGAGACTCCACGCTGTCCTGGTGGGCGGGGTCAAACGTATAGCTGGAGCCGACGCTGCCCTGAGCACCTTCGGTCACCTCGAACATCTGGAAAAGCGGAGAGGGTTAGTGATGACCGATCTGATAACGAGGGGTGATTCAGAAACTGTGGAGGGGCAACTCAGTACAATGACACTAGATCTCTTTTTGACAAAATAAAAGGGTAGGGAATACATTTTTCAATTTTCCGTTGTGTTTTGCGTCACTTCAATAAAACTTAACCCGTATCATCCTGAGATTAGTACCAACGTTTGAAGAAAGTACTGATTTACTTAGATTTTTACTGTTTTTAGTTAATCTCACTGGGAAGCAAGCAGCTTTAAACGTAAAAAAAAAAACCTAATAAAATGTAAATACAGGAGATATTCTACTGTAATATTAATAATAATAATAATTACTTTGATATGATGGTCTTTGGAGCCGGTGAGAACAACATCCTGTCCATGGCCCAGCTTTTCAACGCTCAGACACATCACGGGTCCCAAATGACCCGTCAGCTTTCCGGTAGACACGAACCTTGAGTGACGATAGTTTAATTGGTGCTTTGAACAAAAATTTTTTATGGCAACATAATGAACCTGAGCTGTTGCAAACAGTTTGCATGACTGCAACACTTAAAGCTCGGCGTTTGGCAACGTACTTGCGAAGGTCCCACATGCGGACGGCGTTCCCAGCAGCAGCGTATAGAAACGAGCCTGAATTGTTGAGGGCGATCTGGTTTATCTGACTCTCTCCGGGTGGGATGGATAAACTCCGAGCAGACGAACATGTGTCCCCTGACCCCACCTGGCCTGATGACCTGATATTCAAAAATAAATCAATAAATAAATAGCTCGTCTAATAACTAGATCACTTATGATTTCATCTTGCTTGAGTTTACTTACGTGAGCGTACGGATACACTTGGCCGAGTCTCGAATATCCCAGACCTTGATGTAAGCAGTGGAAACGGTGAAGACGAGACTGGAGGTGTACCTGCGATAAAAACAAATAATTATTCAGGAGAGAATGCAATTTTGCAATGATTTATCATTTTTTAGGCCATTTCTAAACAAAAATCACAATACCTGACTGAGACAACACTACTGGGATGATCTGCGAGGGACATAATCTCCTGGCCCGTCACCAGGTTCCAGACCTTGCAAGTCCGATCTGAGACAAAGATTTGCGTGGAATCTCAAGAAAAACACATCGACAGAATCTGATGTCACGTTTTTCGGTCTTTTACCTTTAGAGCCGGTAAAAAGCAGGTCATCCGTCGCGTCCACACATAGAACAGGTTTGGTGTGGCCTTCAGCTACGTGGATGCACTGAATTCTGGCGCCGCGGCTGTTCTTTGGAGCTGCCACCGGATTGATCACACCTCTGAAAACGTGTATTACAGAATAACAAAATGCAGCTGTTTGTCATTTTGATGGACATCTTACTAACCAATTGCTTGAAAATGCCAAGATATGCAGAGACAAAGAATCATAAAGGTCCCTCTTTAAATTAAATGAATAAAACATTTGTTTTTTTTGTTTGGTTATTCAGAAATGAATATGGTTTAATTACATTTGAGGCTTTAGTGAGCAGCTTTATTTAATCCTTCCAAATGATTACATTTTTAAAAAAATAATCTTTGTTTAAATAAATATATAATTCACAAAAGTATTCCAGCCTATATTATCCTGACTTATTTGAAATTGTATTAGAAAATACCTAAAAGTAAAATCAGATTTCAGCAACAAAAACAACTTTATTTTGCATTTTTTAATCTGCCCATGTGGTGTCCATGACAAATGTGTAATTCTAAAGTCTTTAATTTCTACTTTGTTGAAAACAAAAGAACCAACCAATCTAACATAAATGATTAAAACTGATTATATTACATTACCTGTGTCCTTCAAATACAGGGGATTCATCCAGCCTGAGAAAACAGGACAAAGTCAAATGTAACCTAGCATTCTTGCTAGCTGTATTAGCTTAATAACACTTAGGAACAGAGCTGTACTGTAAATAATTTTCTATAATTTGTGTGTAAAGAAGGTTGCATTTAAACAATTTTAATATTTAAAAGTGATGTAAAACTGGAACATAACTTTTGAGCGTTAGCATGCTAATTTACGCAAAAGCTTAGGAAGCTTCATATTCTACTTGTGTTCAATTAAACGTAGATAAAATGTGAGCATCTTCTAGTACTGAAAATGGTTTGTATCTATATTGACGAGCAGCAGACTGCATAAATGTGAAGCATGGCTAGTTTGAGTAATATAGGTTTTTACGTTGATTTGTATTCGCTGCCTTTAGTTTTAGTTTCCGTGGCGCCCACTGATGGTATCTGTGTGGGGGTTGCCATGGGAGACACGATGGGGCCTTTTTCTTGCACCTTCCTTCGGTTCAGAGGCGAACGCTCCAGCTGCCTCCTCTCCACCCCCGTAGGTGATCTAGATCCAGAACTAAAGACAAGACAATTCATCCAGTCAGTATAATAAAAAAATAAATACATTTCGATACACTTTTCCTCAAACTTCCTGCGTTCCCAGACTCCGTACAAGGAACTTTCTCTCTCTCTGTTTCTCTTTGAAATTCCTGCCCTCCTCTGAAAAATATTGCCTCTGAACTTACATGCCAGCTGGCCTGGCAGACAGCGCAGATGGAGAATCAGCTCGCTCGCGGTCCGGGGCATGACCAGCTGCCTGACCCCACATGTCCGCTGGCCCTTCCAGGCGCTCGGCGAGGGGCAGCAGAGGGGCCGGGAAGTCTCCGGTCGGGGACTCGCAGGACAAATCCCCACTGCTGGCATACAGCAGCTCCATCTGGGTGGTGGTCCGCCGTCGAGCCTGAGGAGCCAGGATGGGTTGAAATATAAATAATCCAATTCACCAAGATCCGCTGGCCAATGCTGCAAAATGGCAGTTTAAAGCACGTGCATGGTGATCATCTACCTTGCTTCTCGGCTTTGATTCGCCACATAACTTCATTAAATCTGATGACAGTGTGCTGAAACGCAAAACGTGGTGTCAGTTAGAGAAGTTGACATATAAGGAAATGATACAAGCCACTATTTTTTGTTTTCACTTTAATTCAGTATTAGAATATAAAATTTAGGATTATATTGACTAGAAGATTCCGGTTTTCACTTTCCTGTATCTTGCTAAACGATTTCAACATTCAAATCCAAACTGCTTACATATTTTATTGGGATTTTATTTCACTGACCAACACTAAGAAGCATTTTTACTGTAAACACTTAATTACAAGATCCCAGAAAAAACAGAATTTCTGGATCGTTTTCTGTAATTTTGATAATGCAGAATTCTTTTTCAGATTTCCACAGACTTGTCATAGTAGTGCTTTGTGTCACATTTCAGGTGCAGCTTAAGAAATTATGATTCAGTTAGATCTGAATTTAAAGTTGTCTAGAGACCAGACAGGTAGTGATTTGATTTTAATGTGCACTTATTGAGCCCAAAACCAAAATACACCATGATGACACGGTAAAATCACAGCTGCAATGTGGCCAATCTAAGATAAACTTTATCAATTGAACACATATCAAAGGGAAAACCGCTGTACTTTATTATGAATCATTGGACTTTTGTCTTTCAGAAAATGGAAGATGAGTATAATTTGTTGTTTCAAACTAATTGGTCTGACTTGTATTTTTTAAACAACTTGTATCTGTCGAGTCTGATGTCAAGCTGCAAATTCATAAATTCATAAATGAAGAAAAAAAAGGAAATGCAAAATGAATTTATAGAATAAAAAAAAGTACACAATTTTCTAAAATTTTTAGCTTTGGTTTTTATTGCATCCCTAAGGGACACCATAGTTTATGGTTTGTTTATTTACCTGCCATCTGTAGCAGGACTTGGAGTGGACTCATCGCTACTGCTACAATCCCCGTTTTCTGCAGCTGGAAGCACAAAACACACACACGCACACACACAAACACATAAAGCATTAATGTGTATGTGTTTTTATTTCATCCAAAGGCAACACCTATGTAAAAACACTGCAACTCAACAGTGAGGCCATCTTCAGCAGCTCGGGACAGTCAGAGGTCACAAAGATGAAGAGAGGTCATTGGGTGTTGGACGAAGGGAAAAAGCGTAAGTGACAAAATATTCAAACACAGAATAGCAAAAAAAAAAAACCCAAAACAACAAAACACAAAAAAGCACAAACACACAGCTGTGGACACAGGAGGTACAGTTGGTTTAGGTTTTTACTGTGGTTAAGTTTTAGTCCTGAGATGGGACTGGACCAGGAAGTGGCTGGTGAACCATGCAGGTTACAGCAGAGTTACTCGATGCGGATTAGTCTAATACAGATGCACACTTCAAGATTTCTTACAATTTTACATCCTGTACATACTGTAATGCAAAATAGGAAAAGGAAACTTTTAAATAAGTTCAACACGGACTTAAACTTTGGTCAGAAATAACCAAAATAGGATGAAATATCGAAAGTTAAAGGATAATTTTTTTAACTATAGCGCTCCTGAGAGGTCCTTTTCAAATAAATAAAAAAAAATGCAGCTTAAAAAGTGTTTTTCTACAGAAAAAGGGGGCAAACAATGCAATTTTAAAAAAAATAAATAAATAGTCGAAATTGAGAATTTTTTTCTGAGTGAGTATAATCAAAATGAAGGTTTGATTTATGAAATATTGTCTCCATTTATTCTTATGATAAGGCTTCTTCCTTATTTTTACTCATTATTATTATTATTAATAATTGTTCTAAATGGAAATCATGTAGTGTGCACGTTCAGCACTTCGCTCTCTCAACCTCAGTCACATTTCTATTCGTATCTTTCACTCACCTGGTAGCAGGAACCCTAACTCTGAGATCACGCCAACACAACAGAAACAAAAAAAACAAAAAACAAAAACAAACAGAAATTAAATTGAATTCAAAGCGGACAAATCGGCTGCGCTTTAATTTGTACTCTTTGATTTTGAAATTTGTTTGTTTTTCTCTACGTTTTGAACTGTAGCGTGCAAAGTAAAGCGCAGGCACTCGGTTAAAATCAAAAGATGATTGTGGACAGGTAGAACAACGTCGGCTGCTGGACGCTGGCGTTTCCAACCTTGCAGGGCGCTGCCCAGCAGGGCGTCCAGCTCTGGGTTGATCTCAGCCTTCTCCTTCAGCATGTGGAAGAGCAGCTGGTTCTGGGTGGCGCTGTTGATCTCCGTTTGCTTCAGCCGCCCCTCCATCACCTTCAGCTGTGAGTCCTTCTGAGCCGCCTGCAGGCCCTGGAAAAAACCCGACGACAGAGAGCGTTTTAGAGCGTTTCCGGGTCTTGGATCTGAGGCCTTCTCTCATCAGACCAATTAGGTTTGATCTGATGGACTTAATTCAAACAAATTGATCCGATTAAAGACTCGCTCTGCATTTTATCTAATGGGGAACAATTAGATAAAATGGTGACGAGGAAACAAAATCCAAAACACATAAGTAAGAGTGAATATTCTCAATAGAGGTCAGAATTAAATCAAACGCCACTGGTTATTTGGTAAATTCGAACAGGTCTGCCTCCATTCTCATGAGTATAGTTGGGAAATTTCCGTGTTGAGACAGTTTTCTTCCACACACAAAAAAATATGAAAAGCATCCCTGCATTTATTGAATAATTCAGAAGGCTGGCCAAACTTTATTGACAGCGGGTGGAAACAGAACAGTGACAGGAGGAGAAGCAGGCACCTTGCTTATTGCCATGGACACGAAGTTGTCCAGAAGGAAGCGTGTTTCTGATAAACTGCAGGAGCTGATGACAGCGGTCACATCCACAGTGTCTCCTTCCTCCTGCAATAAAAACACATTCAACAATGGATCTTGAATATTCAACTGCTAAGCTAATAGTTTGTTAGCATAAGTTACCTTGGCCTCCTCCATCTGCATGATGTTGGCCTGGCAGTCGGCGATGCTGTCGTTGATGTAGTCGATGTTGGCGGCCAGAGACTCCAGCTCCTCGTTCAGGGAAGCCAGGGAGCGGTCGGCGTCGGCGCCGTCCGCCGCCAGCTTCTCTCTCTTCCTGGACACACGCTCCCGCCGCCTGGTCAGGTCCTCTCGTTGCTGGAGAAACAGTGAGAAGACAGGTGAAGAGAATGCGCCCTGGGTTTTTATTTTATAATAAAACATTATGAAGTACAAGGAAAACAGTGAATGCCTACATATAGTATTTTATATATATATATATATATATATATATATATATATATATATATATATTTACAAATAAAAGTCTGAAAAGTGTGGCATGCTTTTTTCTGCCCATTTTACTCTGGCATCTATGGAAGCCCATTCCTGCCATTAAAGAAAAAAAAAGTCAAACAGGAAGTCATAATTTTAAGTTCAAAGTCATAGTTATAAGATTCAAAGGTGTAACTTTGACTTTGTAAGACATCATAATGAGATTCAGTCATAATTTCAACTTTTAGTCCTAATTATAAGTCAGTAAATTTCAATTTCAAAGCTATAATTTCTAGGTCACAGATATGACATTCAAAGTCACAATTTTGACTTTCTAAATCACAATTATATAAAAATGAAGCAAGAATCCTAAGAGAAATAGACTTTCTATGTCATAATTCTGACTTTTAAAAATTCATATTCTTTTATTCTCCTAATTTACTATTTCAAAACTCTAAATTATGACTTCCTGTTGGGCTTTTATATTTCCTTTCATGGCAGAAATGGGATTTCATAGACCCTAAACTGACTATAAGCTTTGTTGGCGAGTAACATAGAATCCCAGTGAAACACATAAACAAAAGTTATTTCAGCAAGTCCACTCTAACTTCATAGTTTTATTTCCCCTTCTTCTACTTTTTTGGACTCATTTCCTCACAGTTACCTTGAGAAGACGGTTCATGTCCATCTCCATGTTAGAGATGGTCATTCTCTGCATGATGATGTCACTGACGCGCCTCTCCAGAGACTGCCATTTGGTCCTGGCGGTGCGGTTCAGGTGAACGCCTCCCCTTCGTAGTGTGGAGCTCCTGAAAGAAGAGACGACTCAGTCAGATCTTCGAACTCTGTGACTGGTGGAGCAGCTCAGGTGGGCTCACCTCGCTCCGTTGAAAGGGCTCGCTCCGGACGTCTGGGGCCGTCCCGGTGTCGCCCGGTGGGAGGCTTCCTGAGCGAACTCGGGCGAGCTCAGCTTCCTGTTCGCCTTCCCCGACACGGGCCTCACCTGTCGCCTCAGAGCAGTCACCTGCAAACAGGAAGGAGGGAAAAACAAAAACAAAAAAAGAGGAAATGTTCAAACCTGGTTGTGTTTTTAAACTGGCTTTCTTAATGAGCGGCCTGCTGGTTAACCTCTTCGTTCTTCCTGCGAAGGATGAGCTCTTGTTGCCGTTTCTGGGCCTCCAGCTGCCTCACTTGGAGCTGAAACAGGAGTTCAGTTTAGATTTCCAATGTTTTCATCTTTTCCCATTAAACTAGTTATCGTTTCTGAGGGTTTTGGTGTTTCTTGCCTCTGCTCTGCGCTGGTCCTTCTTAAGAGAGGCAATCTCTCTGTTCCTCCGACATTCAGCCGCTCTGCTCCTCTCTTGCTGCTCCTTCATCTGACGCATCAGCGACACCTGGTGGGCGGACACGTCAGAACAAAATTCAAACCATGTTAAAAATTTAATTAGTGCGACAGAGTTTAAGGGCCATACTAAGAAAAACAAATACAATTATGAGAAGAAAGTCATTTTATGAGAATAAAATCATAGTATTACGAGAATAAAGCCATAGCATTACAAGTAGAAGTCAAAATAACGTGAAAATAAAGTCATAGTAACACAAGAATGAAGTTGTGGTACAGTCAAAATAATACAAGAATGAAATCTTATGAGAATGCAGTCAAAATAATGCAAGAATAAACTTGTAGTATTAAGAGAGTAAAGTCATAATACCACAAGAATAAAGTCGCAAAAATTAGAGTGAAGTCATGATATCACAAAATGAAATCAAAATGAAAATAAAGTCAAAATAATAAGAAAGTAAAGTTGTATTAACATGAGAATAAGATCATGGAAGAATAAAGTCATAACAATATGAGAATAAAATCATAAATGACTATTCTTGTAATACTACCTTATTCTCATTATTACATTTTTTTCATGTATAGCTTTTCTTGAAATGTTCTGACTTCATTCTCATATTATTGCAACTTTATTCTGGTAGTATTGCCTTATTCTTGTAATATAACTTTATTCTCGTAGTTTCATTTTCTTGTTTTCTTGACATAAATCAAAAGAAGGCGTTGGTGCTGGCGGGGAGCTTTACTTTGGTCTTCTTCATCTCGGTCACGTCCTGCTGCAGCTTCTTCAGCTGCTTCTCGTACTGCGACTGGTTCTTCAGCAGGCGGGCGTGCTCCTTCTGGGCCGACTGCAGCTTCTGCAGCTCCTTGTTCATGCTGCTCAGCTTCCTCTCGTACTCCGCCTTGATTTTTTTGGCCTTCTCCTCTGTGCCCGACTCCACCGAACCTGAAAATAAAGAAGAAAGAAATAGAAAGTGAAAAAGAAATATTTTGGACTCGGTTTTTGAGAGTTAAAGTCGCAGCCTCTGCGTTACCCATGTTGTGCAGGACTTTGTCCCGCTCCAGCTGCGTGTCTCGGATCTTGTTCTGCAGCATCATCAGCTTCTGCTCGTACTGCTGCTTCAGGGTGTGGAGGCGGCGCTGGCTGTTCTCCAGCTCGTCGATCAGCTTCTGCTTGATGGCGATCTCGCACGTGATGTTGGCCAGGTCGGCCTGGACGTTCTCTGCGCGGAAAAGGACGCGGCGGCGGATAAAGTTCCATAGCCGTCGCGCGGGAGTTTGCCGCTTCGCACGACCTCTCACCTTTCTCGTCCAGTTCCTCTGAGTCGGAGCCTTCGGACGTCTCCTCTCCTTCCAGGTCGAAGTCCTCCTCTTCTCCGTCTGCGTCTTCTCCGTCCTCATGGCCGCTGGCCTCCTGCAAAACGAGGGGGAGAAAAAAAAATCACTGTTTAGAAATGTGGTTAGCAAATCCCACAGTTCATATCTAGCAAGAAGAAGCAAACCATCTCAAAATAAGAGCTGCTCTCTGAACTCCACCTACCCCCTCCGCCTCCTCGTTGCTTCTCTCCTGGTCGTTGTCGGGGAGCTCCTCCTTGACGACGCTGGAAAAAGAAAAAAAAGTTAAATCCTGTTCATTCAGCAGCTACGGATAAACAGCTAGAGATTTTGTCATATTAGGTGAGATAGAGGTGAGGTGATTGTTAAATGTGAATCAGACCATGGCAGGAAGGAAATCAGGACTGACTGTTACTCATCCAGAGCCAAAACATAAATTAAGAGAAAAACCGGCACACTTCATCGGAATACCTTCTAGAATGATCGACTTAAATCCCAACTTTTAAATTTAACATAACACCTTTAGAGTGCAGGAAAGAAAGAAAACATTTAGAAACTCCTTACAGGAGCCAAAACCACCTGAAAAAGCAGTAGGGACTGAAAAAGTGTCAGGGTTAGTCGATTTAAGGAGATGTTAGAAGATTTTGGTCAATGATTAATTCAAAATGCCGCCCGTTAGTCTGGATGTTCCATTTTGTGAGCGATTCTGTGCAGACCTGTCGAGCTCAGCCTCTTGGTGCTGATTCTCCTCGTACTGCTTCAGCCTTGAGAGAGGATGTGGGGGGGTAAAAGGGAGGTTTACGTGGAGAAGACGGGAGCGAGAACAGGGACAGTTCACAAGACAGCAGAGGGACAGAGAGAGTGAGACAGAGCAGCCCAACGGAAACGCTGCAGATGACGGGGTCTCCGTCTCAAACTTTCTCAAAGAAAGGGCGCCGCACCTTTTTTTCTTCTTCTTCTCCATCTTCTTGAGCTTCTGCAGGTTCTTCTTGGCCATCTCGATGACGTCGCTGGCCTCCTTCTCCGGGGCGATGAGGGCGGATGAGGGGAAGGAGGCGGGGCCGGCGTAGAGCGAGGAGCGGGCCGACGCCCGGGACAGGTTCTTCCTCAGGCCCTCGTTCACGGCCTCGCTCTCCAGAAGCTTCGCCCTGGGAGACAAAGGCGAGATTTAGATGCTGTCTGAAAAATCGCGTTCTGCATGCTAGGGCTGAAGCGATCAATCGGATCAATTGTGATCAACTGATACAAACTTAAGAAAAGGGCTGTTTGCTGAAAGAATAATACATTAAGTTGAAACTTTACAAAGAATATTGCAATTAAGATGACAAAAAATGCTTTATCTGTAATTATATTCTATCCAGAACTCCTCAAGTAGTAGTTTTATTCTGTAAATAAAATCTCCCATTGAGCATCTTTTGTTATTCAGTTATTAACACCCTCAAAAAACATAATAGCATATAAAACATATACACATATAAAATCTCAACGAAAAACATTAAAACTTTTTGTTTTGTGTGACGAGACGCTCAAAGCAAATGAATATTGTAAAAACTTGCCTCAGTTCCTCAATTTCTTTGATGTAGTTCTGAATCATGTTCCCGATTTCTTCATTGCCCTCGCCTGTGAACAGAAAAAACACAGTTGAGTTTCCCTTTATGGAAAACATCCTCAAACATACCGTGACATTTCCAGAAACCTGCCCTCAAAGGCATGACTGGTTAAGATTTCAAATCCAAAACGTTAGTGGCATAGAGCCTGAAACTACGAGCCCACCTGCTTTGGCCAACACCTGGCCGGCCTGGTCGCTGAGGATCTGCGTCAGCCGCGTCCTCTGGGCGTCGATGGTCTCCTGCATGGCCTTCACTCTCACTCTTAGGTTGTTGTTCTCCGTTTGCAGCATTGAGTTCTCGTGGACCAGGTCGTTGATTCCCTCCATCCCGTCTTCACCCAGGACGCGCTTCCCCTGAGCACCATAGAGCCAGAATGTCAGTCAAGTCTCGAGTTCCTCTTGTATGCCTGACCAACCCTGGTTCCCCTGTCCTACCGTCTTATACTCCATCAGTTCCATCTGCAGCCGGGCTATCTCCGTCCTCAGGGCGCTGATCTGCTGGCTGGCTCTGTCCTGGTTCACCATCACCTTGTTCTTGATGTTTCGCGCCCTGTTGGCGTACTTCAGCGTGTTCAAAGTCTCCATGAAGTCTCGGTCGGACGGGCTGATGCAGGCGATCATTACAGTTTGGCTGGAAAATTTGCAAAAAAAAACGAATGAATAAACACGCTTCCTGTAATGTCGCCCTGTAGTATTCGGACCCACAAACCTGTTGCCGCCCAGAGAGTCCTGTAAGAGCCGGGTGAGTTTGGAGTCTCTGTAAGGCACGTGGGTGGAACGTTTACTTCGGTCTCCCAAAGCGCTGATGACGTTTCCCAAGGCAAGCTGAGGAGAATGAAGAGTGTTTGCTTTCCTAACCACCAGGGGTCTCTGTCGCTCCATGGAAATGTTCCCCTACTCAGCTACCCAAAGGGATCTGCCACTTAAAGTGTTTCCACACTGACGGATCAGAATCTGCTTCCTCACCAGTCCACAGTTGATGGAGATGCCCTCTTTCGCTCTGTCCCCCGTCGCGCCGGTTCTCTTCAGTCTCTCGGAACCGGCCAGGTCCACAAAGTGGAACTTGGCGGTCAGAGTCTCAAACTCATCAATCTCGGAGTCGTTAGCCAGCCGGTTGTCAGTGACATTGTCCTGAATGAGAAGGAGCGACATGTGCGACACTCAAACTTTAAATTTGTTGGTTATGACCAGTGGGGACAGATTTCAACTCTGTAGCCTTATGCGTTTCCTACATTGTTATCCGGAGAGCAGACTCGGACTTGGCAGAGGTGGATGGTGAAGATGGCATGCGAGCGCGAACTCTGGACGTTCATCTGGGTGCTGGCGGTGGTGCGGGACAGAGCCCCCAGCTTCAGACATTGCATCATCTGTTACGGGACAGAGACAACAATGTGAGCGTTTGCACACTGAGAAACACAGGAAAAAACCAAGGAGGGTGTCATCGGCATATACGGAGATTCAAAAAGGTACAAAACATAAAATAAAATATTTTGACACAAGTTGAATGACTTGTGTACCATCCATTCACAGCTGCTCTTTGTTCTAGACAACAACATAAACATTTGAAATATTTTAAGTCATAAATCCTTCCACTTCCTTCATAGGCAGTTGTTGCATTATTTTTAAGAGTTCTTATGTGCTTCAACAGGCCTACAGCAGCTGTTTGCTGCAATAAGGCTTGAGTAGTAAAACTTTTTGGAAAGCTTCACATGAGCTGTAAATAGTCCAAAATCACTAAGGTGAACAAAGACAATAAAGCAAGCTCCGCACTTATTAGCGAACCTGACACAGGCATTCAAACAAGATCTTCTTTCAGAAATGTAGCAGAATCTCACACTGAAACTTTGTCATGTTTCTACATTCAATTAAGGAATTACTGGGTTTTCTGAAGAGAATAATGAATGCACTGCTAGGGGGACTGTTGGTGCTTCTACATTACAGAACCCTGTTTAAACAATAAGGCAGCACTAATTAGTCTGATACAGACGGATCTCTCACTATTTGCTTTGGGCCTCAGTGGCTTTATTCATTAGGGGCTTTTCCCTCACATACAATACAATCTTAGTCTTCACTTAAACAAAACACAATCCCAGGTTATATTTCTGGTAAAACTTAACAAGCTTCTCATGTTTACATTTGCGGTTCTCCTTGCCACACCTTGCAATAACTGGTTGTAGAAAGTCATTTTATGGTCACTATGGTGACCATAAAATGTAACTCTTTACTCTTTATCTTTCTTATCACCCTTATCATCATTGCTCATTGGTTTTATTTGAATGTTCTCCTGCTTTGGTTACATTTGGGTTAAAGAAAACAGTATGGGTGCTAATTCTGTGCTAGTAATTTGAAAAACAGAAAACTTGATGTAAAAAAAAGAAAAGAAAATGATCTTTTTTGCATCTATATTAGAGGTTGCAGTATATAAAAAGGACATAAAGATTCAGTGTCACAGTTTTTAAGATCAGCAGATTTCCAGAGTATTCTGGCTGCTTAAAGCCGACCTCAGCAGCCGAGGTCACGGTGCGGGTGGTGACCCCCACGGTGTAGATGCCCCCGTTGGCGTCCTCGTGGATTTTGATATTGGATCTCTGCCTCCTGGCCTCCAGGTCTCGGGTCGTGTCAAACAAATCCAGCACCTCTTCGTTGTACAGCTAGAGTCCAGGAGGGAGAAAAAACAAAACAAAAACAAACAAAAAAAAAACAGGTAAAACACAAGAAAATGATTTGTCATCTTCTAACACTCAGCTGTTTTCTCGGCAGCTGTCAACAGCTTCTTGGTGTCGGTTAAAAATATATCCGGAAGTCGACCTCGGCGACAAACTAATGACAGTTTAATGACGCTTGGGGTCATCCGGGACACTTTAACAACCCACGGCAGACCTTTGACCTCTGGCTGTCAGCGTGTTCTTTCAGCGTCTGCTTAATTGAGCCAAAATGCTTCCAGCTCGGCGAGTTCAGAGCTCAGACCGTGCCCCGAAAAATTGCTTTAATTTGCCAGCGCTCAAACGCGTCGCTCTGAGTCCGCTTTGATCTACCTGGCAGAGAGTTGGCGTACCTCCAGGAACTGTGCGTTGATCTTGAACTCGGGGACAGGCCTGCCTTGCTCGGTGGCCGCCTGTCTGCGCTCCTCCATCCCCCTGAACAGGTGGTGGACGGCGCGCGGAATGATGCCCTGCTCGTCGTCTCCGATGTTGACGTCGAAGCCGGTCCCCATGGTGTACGTCTTACCTGAACCTGTCTGGGTACAGGAGGACACAACTTTAATTTTGCTTCTTTCATAATGTTTTCTTTATTTTAGTCAAAAAAAGTAAAAACTTCATCTTCAGTAAGTCAACCCTCCTTCACACTTGGGGGTGGAAGGGAGAGAGGGTGGGGCGATTTCCATGGTGACCAAAGGAGGAATGCAACTTTGGGTTTAAATTCATGCGTCACCCTGCTTCTCCCTGCTGAAGGATAAACTGCGTCGTTTGTCCGTTACATTTTTTCCAACAACTAAAACCTCCAAAAAGTCTTATAATAGCAATTTCAGGTCAAATTATCAAACTTTTCCAAACTCACCTCTCCAGATTTCCCAACCAATTTCTGACCCAGAAAATATAAAACTTCACTTTTATAACCAGGATTGCCTTTGATTTTTTTTGAGAAGTCCTTTGTTCAACCACTTATCTTTTTAAACCTATATGCACAAACGTCGTTTGATTAAATTTTTAATTCATAGCAGATAATTCTGCAGTGGTGAGGCCTTAGATGTGAAACCTACAAACAAGCTGACACTGCGAGGAAGTAAGGAAGGAAGGAAGGAAAGCGGTGAATGGAAAAACTCATAGATCGACTGATAAGGGAGACGAGGATTCATGGTTTCACTGAAACAGATCAATAGTTGAAACTGTTGGACTGATAGACAAATGGGTTGTTGAAACAGATCAATTGGTGGATCAATGAATAGATTAAAGACAACAATGGAATGTTGGATTAATAGATAAATCAATAGAAGTACTGATGGCTGGTTGGATGAATGTTATAAAGGACAGACAGATTAATCAATGTTTGGATGGAATGTTGTATTGGACAGACTGATGGACCAATAGTCCAAAGAACACAATAGAATGTTTTCTTACTGAATGATTGATCAATGGACAGACAGACTGATGGTTGGATGTACAGATGAGGGAATTAGTAGATAAATGGACGGACAGATTTACGGACAGGGTAACAAGTGCATCGATGGACAGATGTGCCTCTTTAATAAAAGAGATTTTCTACGTGGAAACCTGATGTTCATCTGTTTATTACAACAAACAATGGAACAAAGAAGCAGGTCTTACAATATGAACATACTCCATGCCTCTGAAAATAAGAATTAGAGTCAAACAAAACAAGAGAAATGTAAGAAAAATAATTGATGGTTCATGAATTATTCTTTTTGCAACAGTCCTACAGCTTTAAGAAAGAATGCAGGCATAACTGGCCACAGTTTACATGCAAAAAAGCAAAAAAACACCACCATTTTTCTTAAACCCACTCCGAAACTTCCTTTCTCTAATGCTTCCACAGGGATTCATTCATTGACTGAAGGAAATACAATAAACTATGAAAACTTGTGCCACTGCTGCAGCAGCGTCAGACATGAGTTATTGATCCTCCTGGGAAAATCCAGCTGTCCACAGACAGGTTAGTGCAGCAAGTGCTCAATGTCTCCAGGACATGTTTTTACTTTGGAGCTTACTTCTGTGCTCGAGTATGAGATAAGATTGTCCTCACTTTGCTTTGATTGGGTAATAGACTCCTTCCTCCATCTCTCCCTCTCAGGCTAATGTAAGTGAGCCAATTTGAAGCTGTGATGATGAGGGCAAGTTAAAACATGTCAAGCTGCTCCGGCAGAGGTGGTGAGGCATAAAATCAACTTCATGCCCTGCACTGTCAAATATCTGTGGATTCTTGAAGCAGCTCCATTACCTTGAGCGATACAAACTTGAGAAATCCTCAGACAGTGATGCATGAGCGCGCACGCGCACCGCGTTATACGCACTGAAACGTGCGCAGACATGCCCCGACCGAGAGATGTCAGCTGACCAACCTGTCCGTACGCAAAGATGGTGGCGTTGTAGCCCTCGAAGCAACCCTCGATGAGTCGCTCTGTGCAGTGGGTGTAGATGGTCCCCTGCTGCGTGTCCATGTCAAAAACGTGGTCAAAGGTGAAGGCTTTGTCTTTACCGAGGACCACTTGTGGTTCTCCAGGCATCACATACGTACAGATGTGGCAGCCCTCAATTTTCTCCTTAGCCAGCTGAGGACGGATCCTAGAAAAAAAAAAGAAATGAAGAGACATTTTAACCATGAGGAAAAGAAGTGAAATAATCTAATGTTGATCTAAAGTATGTAAACTATGGGCTCCTATTCAGGGTTGCTAAGTATCTTCTGGTCTAATTTATTTTAACTATTTCTTTCTGTGCCATCACTGCTGGCCAAATGACTTGGAAATTGTAGTATTATTTCATAAACATAATCTACCAGCTGCTCTGCTAAATCCTCCTGATTTACCCACACATTTAGCTTCAGTAGAAGGTCACTCCTAAGTTTCAACTCCCAAATAAAACAGACTACAATATAAGATCAAAATTTGTGTGAATTCAGCTTGTTACTAGCATGTTGGTAAAAGCTTAAATTGTTAGCATGCTAACAATTTCTTTTAGCTTTCTTTTAGCTACTTCATGAGAAGTAGCCAATTGTCCCAATTACAAGTTAGACTAAAATAAAGGCCATTCAGGAGCCTATTAAATTTTAATTTAAAAACTAAAAATCCAAGCTTTAGCATGCTAATTATTAGCACAAAATACAACGATAACAAGGCTTCTAGTTTTTGAAAGACGTTAGTGGTAAACTGATTAGTTTTGTCACTAGCTAGTGTAAAATAAAATACACCCAGCACCTATTAAATGGTAAGATAAGACCAAATTTCAATGTGTTAGCATGCCAACTATTATTACAATGATAAAGTTTCTAGCTTTACAAGAAATTATATTTTTTGTCTATAGTATAAAATAAAGCTCAGAGGTTACTAGATAATATAAAAGTTTTGTTTTTATCTATTAAAAAAGATTTTTAAAATTCCAATCCATTAGCCTTTTAACAATTAGCAAAAAACACAATGATGATGAGGTTTCTAGCTTTTCAAAAATTTTGAGATTAACTGATAATGTTTTTGTATTCATTACTAACTATTATGAAACAGTGCAGCCAGGCATCTATTAAGTAATAGGATAATAAAGCAAACTTCAATGTGTTAGCATGCTAACATTTTCCAGTTAGCAGTAAACGCAACACTCTCTCTTTGTCCAAATTAATAATCAACCAAAGAAGCTAGAATAAATTAAAGTACCAGTGAACCATATATTTTTCGAAATTGCCAAAATACTTTTTTCTAGCAGCACTTAATTAAGGAGTATAGAACACTGAACACTATGACAAACTATTGTGGGAGTAATGACACAAGTGTACCTATTTACAAGAGGAGAAGGCAGATGAGGGCAGCTACTGTGTAATGTGTGTGTTTATACATGTGGAAAACCCTGCAGTACCAGCACAACCCATATACAGACCTCTCAGTGTTCAGTACTGAGGGAGGGTGCGAGAAGTGAGCTCTAAGCAAACAGTCCCACCCTGGATTTCATTAAGAAATTGCTCTGTTTGCTTTCGTTCACGTAAAAAAACAAACTTTCTTATCATAGCCTGACCCAGTTTTTAAAACTAAACATAGAGGTTGTCATAAGATAAAATATCTAGATGTTTTTGAAGGAATTAAAATTTAGAATGAAGTTTAATTCTTAAGCAAAAACTAGTCTGAGACCCAGTTCGGGTGTTGAGATAATAGTAAGGAGTAGGGAGCAACATTTCTGGTTCTAAATCCTGTTTTTTTCTAGGCTATATCCAAACCCAAATAAATAAATAAATGGAAATAAACTCAAAACATAAGCAGACACCTGAGAGCTTTAGTTAAATGACTGCTTTTGTGCCTTTCAGCTGGCAGACATTAAAGCTGTATGTGAGAGGAGAGAGCGGCCATTATCCATTGCTTTATGCTCTATGTGCAGTACTTGTGTGTACTGTACACTTGTGTGTGTTTACATTAAAAAAGAGTGACATTCACCACAGTATGAGTCTTTGGAAGTAATGAAAAGCATGAAAGTCTCTCTCTTTGTCCAAATGAGTGTGTGTGTGCGTGTGTGTGTGTCTGAAAAGGGGAATGGGAGCGTGAACACAAAAGTGATCTACAGAGAGGTCACTGTGTGTGTACGCCTGTGTGTTTGTGAGACTTCAGAGCATATCTCTTCAAAAAAAAGCCTCCAGGGGATTTACACAGCACTGATGGCAACAGGAGAGGAGCCAGTGACACTACTTTATATTTTTTAGCTAAAGTTAATATTTTGAGTTTTATTTTTTTAACAAATAATACTTTGAGTTTGAGGTGTCTGGAGACAATCAACTTAGGAATCGGCAAGTTGATAACTTAGAAATAAACAAAAAAAAAAAAAAAAGAAAACAATTCTGAATTCCTGTGCTGCCCTGGTTTTGATGCCACCCTGAATGGGGAGCCATACTAAACGTATCCAAAACACGTTTAGTATCTACATGTAGACTTCTCACAAAGTCTACATCTACATTTTCTTAATAAATCGGATTTATTTTTTTTAAACTGTTTTCGCAGTGTATTTAAATAAGCTCTCAATCACAAACTTAATTTGAAAATAGTTTTTGCAATATCTGCATTTGAATAACTTCACTACTATATTTTACTTTAATTAGTAAAACAAACAAATAAATAATCAGTTTAGCACTTTGCCACTCGCAAAGTGCAATATTTTTTGTGGTTTCACTGTGGTGGGCTCTGTAGAGGAGAAACGTTCAGTTGCTTTACCTTCAACACCTACAATCACAGACAAACGTTGTTGGATTCACTTCTCCAGTTTCCACTAGGGGGCTCTATATTTGTTTTATATTGGTACTTGGATTAATGTGTAGAA
>CAEGAF010157548.1:0-11221 GCA_903067075.1 Micropoecilia bifurca
TGATACCTTTTTAACCTGAACATCTGAAGGAATCACTCTAAGCCTGATGACCTGGTGAAGCAAGCAGTGAGGGAACAAGGTTGGATGTTACGATACTTATGGATGAATATCAATTTTTTCTAGGAAAGAAAATATCGATATATATCGATATTATACAATACAATAATCGATATTATTATACAGCCCTATTATGTATTTAGTTACTTGTTTGATTTTGGATATGTGGTCTTTTATCTTTGCATTCTTAAACAAAATATTTGTGAGGTTGTACAAAAACAAAGACGCTATTTATCAATCTATAATGCATTTTAACATGAACTCAACTGGTAGTAAAATCCTTTCACCTTCACTTCTGCCATAACTCCTGCCCAACGCGTTTCCAACTCATCCCAGGAGGAATCTTTCCAGATGGCGTTCCTGGTTTTCTCAGCCAGCTCCATCCTCTTCTCATCCAGACTGGCTAAGGTTAACTTCAGCGATTCAGATTCAGCCTGCAGCTGCCGGGCGAGAAGGCAGGCCTGCGCTCGCTCGGCCGAGCCTGGCCAGGGGAACGAAGACGGAAGCTGCTCCGCTCGGCGCTTCAGCTCTTCCACTCTGCAGGAAGCCTCCTGCCTGCTGGTCAGGTAGGCGGAGGAGAGATCCAGCTCATCTTCCAGGGCCCTAAAACAACATCGCAAAAGCTCCTTAGTAAACAGACCAACAAAGAAGAAGGTCAGAATCGGCCCAACGCGAGTTCAGTGGCTGCTTAGGACCACCACACCACCAGGGGGCCCTCAAGAGCCCCAAGCTGCCATAATAAAATATCTATTTAAAATGACAGAAGCTGCATTTCCATTACAAATGTGCACAACACTTTGTCAATAAACTCAAAACTTATCAGTTTTGCAAACTGCTGTGTTTCTATTTAAAAGACAGAACAAAATTACATGTGAATAAGTTTGTTCACAGGCTAAAATACGCTAATTTCCTTATTCAACCTATAACAAAATTTTTGTATCAAAAGTTTTTTTTAAATTGCAGTGTTTCCCATTA
Organism: Micropoecilia bifurca; assembly: GCA_903067075.1. NCBI lineage: Eukaryota > Metazoa > Chordata > Actinopteri > Cyprinodontiformes > Poeciliidae > Micropoecilia > Micropoecilia bifurca. The sequence continues at coordinate 1,033 of CAEGAF010157548.1, forward strand.
AGCAAATGTATTTTTTATAATTCCAAATTGGATATGCAGTAATTGAAGGACACAAACTACATGAGGAAAAAAATATTTCTATGTTATTTTTATTACAGCTGTTAAAACAATAATAGATTAATCTCTTCCTGCTGTTTCAAGCTTAACATTTTTAATGCAAATTTAGTGCTTATCAGCTGATGTTCCTTTTAAATAATTAAAATATTCTGTAACACCTAAATATTACTCTACAGTTAAAATATATATATTTTTAAATTGCTACTAAAAAGTTCAAATAAACAACCATAATTATGTAACCTAATTGCAAATTATGCTAATATGATAGCAGGTGTGTTAAACAGAGGAACAAAAAATAAGCCGGTGTTGACATGTTTTTATTGGTGCCCCAAATGAAAATCTGCCCAGGGCCCCAAAACGCCCTGGGCCACCCCTGGAGAAGGTTTGAAAACTGTGACAATCTGAGTTTTTGAAGAGAGATTTCTGGGTCTAGTCACCTGGAATAAGGCTGAACGGATTCCAAAAGGTTCTTCCAGTGTTGTTGTGTTTTCTGGATCTTCACCTGAACGTCTCGTTTCAGGTCTGGAGACGATGTTTGGCTCAGACTCTCTCCAGCAGCTCTGAGCAGCTCCAGACGCGTTTCCGCTCCAGTTGTAGCCTGTAACACAGCCTGAGACAAAAACAAAAGGTTTCACTGAATCACAGCCTCAGACATGAGCAGCGGGAGACGCAATCTGTTTATTTAGATTACTGTGTCTGCTCTGTTAAATACATTAACCGGTGATTCCAGTTTGCTCGGTTTATGAGACGCAGCAACATGATTTCTGCACAACAAGCTTAGAACAAGCTGGACAAACTTTAGACAAATGTGTCAATGATTTGCTAACTTATTCATACTTCTTACATTTTTTTCATATTCACCTGACAGATAAACTCAAAATAGATGCAATTATGAAATGTAAAAGATACAATTCATATTTTAACATTTTTAAGAGTGAAAATCTGAAAAGTGTGGTGTGCATTTATATCTAGCACCACTTTCTCTCTGTACCTCACTGCTGGTAGAAATGTCTTTTGCTGCATATCACTAATAGCATATCTATAGAAAAAGCTCAAGCACAGAGTTTCATTTACATTTAGGGCTAGACTTTAACTAGACCATTCTATCCAGAATGTGTTGTAATCTAGAAGCTCTGGTGAGCCCTCAATCCAATCTCGAGTCTTCTGCAGCTTTCCAGTTGCTGACAAAAAGCAGCGTTCCCACAGCATGATGTAAATATACCACCACCACATTTACAGAAGTGAGGGGAAGGACTTTTGCATTGCCATATTCAAGCTGTATAACAGACATTTTTAAAAACGCTGTTTAAATGTTCATTTGGCATCAAAAGGTGGAATTTTATTTTGAGATTCACAACTTTACAAATATTTTATCATCAGTTATAATTACTTTAATATAATTAAAAGCTCAATTGTGGAAAACTAATAATAAAATGGTTTGGAAGTTAATTTTGTGCTGTTTTAGGTTGTTGAAAAATCTTTAAATTACACAGAAATAAGTAATTTTGTTAATTTTTGCTAAATATTTCAAGAGTATTTGCATTTGTTTAGAATGTGGATTGTGTTCCTACCTGAGCATGACGAAGTCTTTGCTCTGCTGAAGTTTGAATTTCTCCACCTCCGTCACTCTGTCTCAGATCATCAAACCAGGACTGGATGGATTCAACCAAACCCTGAAATGCTTCTGAATCGTTACTCGTCTGGGGCGTCGCCGCCTCCGAAACGCCTCCAAGGTTTGTGCAGAAGTTTTGACATCGCTGCAGCAGATCGTAGCTCTGCTGCAGCAGCACAGACTGCTGCAGGTTACTGCTTCTTAAAGACGATACGAGCTCAGCAATACACTCTGATCTCCCTCTGCAACACACAGAACAAACTAATTGTTAACTACAAACAAGTCAGTTACACTCTTTATATCACAGGTGTCAAACCTGAGGTCCTTGGGCCAAATCTGGCCCGCCACAGCTTATTATGTGGCCTTCTAAGTTGTAAACTAAACACTAAGTGAGCTTAAATATTATGTTATCCCTCAAATCAATGCCATTTTTATCCGTTTACATCAAAATATATCAATAAGTTCCTCCAGTTTGTTGAGAATTGTCAAGGGAATTCACGCAAAATCAACAAATCGCCGCACCTTTGTCTGCTACAACATAATTGGGAGTTTACTGCAGATTGAGAAACTGGAGGTTTTTTTTACAATGAAAAAAAACATGACAAACAAATCATAGATGAATAATAATTTATAAACGACACATAGCTTAATGTTTAATGGAAGTCCAGGTTTTCCAAACACTGTTAACATATCTGGTCGTCTAAAACAAATATTTTATCAGAATCCAGAGAAACCCATACTTGTTTATAAATTATGGATTATTTATTCTTATTATTTTTAAACATGAGGAACCAAAATTTAGTTTTATACTTTTACCTTTTGGTCTCTTATGGTTTGTTATTTTGTTTGTATTTCCTTCTGATTTATGTAAGAGTTTTTATTTAATTGTTTTATTGTTGTGTTTTAATGTACAGCACTTTGCATCAGCTATGGTTGTTTTAAAGTGCTTTATAAATAAAGTTGGTATCGTATAGTGTGTAAAGCACTTTGTAAAGCTGCCTTGTTGCTGAAAATGTGCAACATAAATAAAATTACCTTACCAACATATTTACTATAAAGAGTAAAATAAAAAAAAAACCTAGGGTATGTAGTAAACATATAAATATGTATTTAAGGTTACACAAATTTGATCCAAAGGCCATATCTGTTAAAATAAAACATGTTAAATAAATAATACTTTTGTCGGTTTTTTTTATAAAAGTTCTGCATTAGAAAGAAAGAAAGTTCTGCAAAGAAAAATACAATTTATAACCAATTATATTGAATAAATACAACTAACTCTGTTGCAATAAGTCATAATTTTATTTTTTTGAGCATCTTACCTTTGCTGAATTGCTTCTTCTTGCAGAAAACTCAGATTCTTCGTCTTCAGTGCCTCTTCCTCAGCTGCACAAAGCCACTTCTCCAGTTGCTCTTTCTCAGTTTGCAGCCTGCAAAGGCCACAGGCTTTAATGCACAAACTGCACAATATACTACAGATTAAAGTGACAACAATGAGGGAAAACTTTCCCACATGGACCAAAACCTGCTGCTAAATAAAAACAAGCTAAACCTGCTGCAGCTCTGGTTTCGCCTGTTTTCCTGCCTGACTTTTATTCCCACAGTAAAAGGTTTGAATCTGAACTTCAAGAATAACTCTTTCACAATTAAACAATTAATATGATTATGCAATTATTGAAATAATTATCAACTAATTTAGTAATTGTTTAATCAGTAATTGGAGCAGACAGACTCAATTAATGATTAATGAACAGCATACATTTTACATTTAATATATATAAAACGTTTGTCTCTAAATATGTTCTACCCCTAATTTAGGTTTACCTGGTTCTAATTAAGCATATTTTGCTATCAAGTTTTTAATCTGTTAATCCAAAAAATAATTAACAGACCATCCAGCACTATTAATGCTGAGTCAAGCAGAAAAGTCAAAGTTTTTCATGTTAGAAGTTTGCTACAAATGACCAAGCATTCACTGAACAGATTATATGTGGTTGCATTTTAGGCGATAAAATGTTATTCTCATTTTTTATTAAATAATTGATTTGTTTATTTCTATCTTTTAATGCATTTCTAAGGCTTGAATAAAAAATATGCAGAATGTGGCTGTTTCCTATACGATTAATCAGTAACTAAATTAACTGAACAAAGTCAGACAAAATCAACAGAATTTCATCATTACAGCTTTGCTAGAAGAACTAAACAAAACCACTAAAATACTTTCCCAGAACGTGATGTGAATGGAAACGTGCTGTTACCTGTCCAGGTGTTGGACGTTCCTCTCGGTCTGCTGCTCCGCCTCAGAGAAAAGCTGATGTGTGTTTCTGAGCTTCTCCTCCAGCTGAATCCCTCTGACAGACAGACTCTGGACGCTGTCCGGGCCGACGATGGAGGACAGAACCTGCACATCCTCCAGTAAACTCTGCGCTTGTTCATCTTCAGTGTGGAGCCGCCGACATAATTCCTGCAGAGCAGCGGCGTCACTCATTTTGGGCCAAATCCAGACCTTGAAGGCTCTTAAAGGGCCGGTTGTGCCAGAATGTATTTATAAAACCTGTTCAAACTGTTAAAATACCAATGAATCCTTAAAATTAAAATATAATGTTGAATGTCTTTTCAGTTCAACCAGGATTTTGTGATTCTTTTTGGTTCTAATTTGGAAATTTTTGCGCTTATTTATGGCAGTAAATGTGACTTTTTATTACTCACTGTATAGATCATAATCTGACATCTGTTAAAGCTGAGGCAGCTGTCTAGTACATGTAAGAAAGTTTTTGACAATGCTTGAAAAAAATCTGCAATAAACTCCTAAATTATGTTTTAGCCCAAAAAAAGAGCGTAAATTTATTAATTTTGCGTGAATTTCCACAATAATTCTCAAGAAACTGGACGGACTGATTGATATAATCTGGCTGTAAACAGATAAAAACTGCATTGATTTGATTAATAACATAATATTTAAGCTCACTTAGTGTTTAGTCTAGAATCTAGAGGGCCACATAAAAAGCTGTGGTGGACCGGATTTGGCCCACGGGCCTTGAGTTTGACACATGCGATATAGAAGATGTTACTGTTATAACCAAACATTTTAAAAACACTGAAAGATAAAGTTTGAGCAAAGCTCAACATGAATCTCCAGTTAAAACTTCTTTGAGAAAGAAAATAAGAAATTTAAAAAATGATCTCATATTTTCGAACGCAAATTCTACCATAAATAAGCAACTTTTGACCAAATGATCCCGAAAAGGAACAAATCTGTCAAGGAGTTTGTGTTGGAACAAGTTAAAACATAATAATAAACTTAAACACTTTGTACAGCAGCACACAGCAGTAAAACCAGTTGACCAGACAGGCCAGGGCTCAGTTTGGGTTGCTAGGTGACGGGCTGAGCTTCTTGGGTTGCTAGGTGACGGGCTGAGCTTCTTGGGTTGCTAGGTAACGGGTTGGGCTTCACTGGGGTTACTAGGTCAGGGGCATTTGTTACATTTCTAATGTTTTTAAACCAGTTAACTTCCAAAACACTAAAGAAAACATTAATGGGTTGGTGTTTTTTAGAAGCAGCTGAAATCTAATTAAAAGGAAAAAATGTGCAAAATAATGGGAATTTTAGTTAACAACTCAACAAAAAAGCGTCATTTAAGCAGGTACCTTCAGGCTGCGTTCACACTGCAGCCTGAAGTGACCCAATTCCGATGTTTTTGACATAATGCGACCTGTATCTGATCTTTTCATGGCAGTGTGAACAGATCAGGTCGGATTCTTTTTAGAATGTGACTCATATCCGATACGTATCCGATTCAAATGCGACCATAACATCCAGATCTCATTCATCTGAACTGAACGTCACTGATTCTCAACAAATCTCACTATTCTGCGTCCAAGTGGGAAGAAAAATAACAACCATGACAGACTATATAACAACTTCAAATATGTAGCTAAGCTCCACCGTTAGCCTCCATGTTTACTTCCTCAAACTCTGAGCTCTTCTTCTTNTCTTCTTTTTATGGCGGTTGGCAGATCACTGAGAACGCTGACGCTATGGCGCCCTCTACTGCGCATGCGGGACACTTTCAGGTCGTTTGCCCGTTTACACTGCAGAACATACAGGTCCATTTACTGGCAGTGAGAACGACCCGGAAAAAAATCAGAATTGCCAAAAAATCGGAATTGGGTAACTTCAGGCTGCAGTGTGAACGAACCCTAAGTTTCGCCAGGACCGTTGCAACGTCTGGAGCAGAAAAACTGCGGAGGGAGTCTTGAATCTTCTGCAGGGAGCTGAGAGACTCTGCCATCCGTTCGGTAATTTGTCCCATTGTGGCCACCGTCTGCTTGTGCAGCTCCTGGCTTTCCAAAAGAAGCTCCTTCAGCTGCTCTATTTTCTTTCTCATCTGGGTCTCTACAACCTTAAAAAGAGAAAAAACTATCATAGCAACTTTGTTTCTGATAAAAACAAATTTCCATGGAGTTGGAAAATATATAAAAATGATTTTTAATTCAATTTATTGATACTTTTATAATCTCTCATTTACATGACTACTTATACTTAATTGTCATAATATATATAATTTTAGTATTTCTTTAATTATTTTAAACCATTATAATGTGTTGAGTTTTGCTCCTGGACAAAGGCTTTTACAGGCATCATCCACCGAATACAATGTTTAAAATAAAAAAATATTCAGCAAATACCTGAAAAATATACATTGTTGCGTCACATGACCCAGGTTAGTTTAGTCAGATATTTGAAAAAAATTATATTTTGTGTATATTTTATTAAAATTTTGTGCTTTATCCATAGGACCTGTTTTCTCCCTATTCTCAAGAATCACCGATTCATATATTTGTTGATAAGTCTCATATAAAATACCAACCAGAAACTCTGAAGGAAGTTTCTGGTTTCAGGTTTGCTACAGAACAAGATTTTCATATTTACACATCCTGAAATTTACACCTTAAACCAAACTAAGTGAAAGCAGAGCATCGTTGGAGAACCTGCAGCTCCAGAGGAGGCTCCGCACTTTGAAGCAGCGACTGAATGTCTGCAGCCTTCCTGTGGAAACGCCGCGTTTTCTCCTCCTGGGTCATAATCTCATTCTGCAGCCAGAGCGAAAGAAGTTAATATCCTTCAAAAAGCCAGTTCATGTTCCGAAACCCAGCAGAGACTCGGTTTCACCTTCAGAGCCTTAATGTCGTCCTCGGTCTGGAAAGACGGACCCTGAGAAAGCGCCGCGGTTCTGCTGCTGGTCCAGCTGCTGGTCCAGCTCTCCACCTCCTGCCCCAGCTGCAGGACTCCGTCCCACAGCGCCAAGCAGAGGTGGAGGTTTTCCAGGCGGGAGTCGGTTCTTTCAGACAGCTGCAGAGAGCGAAGGGATTTTTTTTTTTTATAAAAGTTTATCTGATAGGGACAGACACACATTTACATAGACAAACTGAATGAAACAGCAGTCCCATGTTAGCATCATGGTGCAATAGCAACAGCTAATTCGCAGCACTTGTCCCTAGATGGGCTTTTAAAAAAAAAAAAAAAAAAAAAACTCTAAAAATTGAGGTTATTTTTTTTAAAGAAGTTATTCAATTTATTCAAGTTATTCAATTACAGCAAAGCACGAAACATCACTGTAAACTGTCAAACTTTTAACTCGAATTGATCCGGGTGTGCAGGAAGCAGGCAGTGAAACAGGGAGAGAAAGTGAAGATAATAAGGTCATTATAAGGTAGAATAACCTACAACAGCTGGAATTTTATACACTGTAAAACATCTGAGTCGCATTTAGTTGTATCTTCTACTCTTTTTTTATACTCTTTATTTAACATTTTTCATTATTACAATGGAACATACAACACACAGAACTTGGGGCGCTGATTCATAGTTGAGTAAAAAAGAACATTACAAGATGTTGCACATAGTTACACTTCCTTGCTCCTGTATCCCAACCATTTAGATCAGCGTTTGTTGTAAAAATGGCCTTTTATATGTAAAAGATATGTCCGTTTTTCCATAGAGTGAATCTCCTCCACAACTTCTGGACAACTGGTCCAGATGGGGAGGGAGTTTCTTTAGCCAAGACAGTGTAATAGCTTTTTTTGCTTGCAATTGATAACATTTTAAAAAGATTTTCACCTTCTTTTTAAAACACTTCTCCACATATCAGCCCCAGCATGAAGATTCTGGGGTTTTTGGGGATCACATACCCCAAAATTACCCCGATAGTCTGGCAGATTCCATCCCAGAAGGATATCATCTTAGGGCAGGACCAAAGTACATGAGAGTGATTGACATTCTGATGGCCACATTGTCTCCAACATTGCTGTTCTTCTCCTCTATGTCTGCTAATAATTTGAAGTGTAATAAAGTATCTAATTAAGCACTGCCATCCGAATTCCTTCCATCTTTTAGAGCTGGTAGATGTCTGTTGTGTCACACACATTGAAAGCCAATCACCATCTGTAGTCCTTACTCCCATTTCGACTTAATATTCAAGGTGTTACTTCCATTCTGTTTCTGCAACCCCTTATATAGTTTGGAAATGGTTTTACATGAAAGGTAAAGATTTGGACAATAGTGTTACCTTCTGAGGGGACACCTGTTTTCAATTTGGTATTATAGAAATGTCTAACCTGAAAGTATTTAAATAAGTCTCTGTTCTCAAGATTATAATCCCTTTTCAGTTGCTCAAATGTTTTAAAGGTGTTGCCTTCTACAAACTGGCTCAAAACATCTTCTACTCTGTAAGTCCAATAAATTTAGTCAGTTTTAGATTTTGAATCTAAATATGTGAGTTTGTGAAACATAAACTTACAACTGTAAGCTGTGTTCACTTTTTACTAATTTAGTCAAGAGTTTTTAGGTTAGCACTTCAAAAACTGAGAGAAGAAAAAGACAGGAGTGGGAACTATTTCCCAGAATGCTTAGCGGCGTGTTTTTGTATCCTGAGATGGAAGCGCGGTACGTTGATCTGACCCTGGTTTATTTTTATGTCCTGTTCCCACTAAATGTTTTTCAGCTGAATTTAATAAAATTCATTATCAGATCAGAAATTTTATTCATGCAATTTGGAACAAGAATTTAAATTATTCTAAAGTAAAATAAATCGTTATTTTTAATTTGATATTATGAGTGAAATAATAGAGAAATGTGGCTCTTTAATTCGATGAGGGCAGTTTTTTTTATGCATGTTGTGAAGTAATTATTTGTTTAAAATTGCAGCGTTAAAATGCGATAAGCTGAACTTGCATCCAGCCAGCGGTCCATCAGCGCGTCGGCTTCGTTCTCAAACGCAGAGCCGCTGCAGCCCTGGGCCTGACGCAGCAGAGACTGCAGCTGTCTGCAGACGCTGCGGATCTCCTCTATGTCGTCTCCCAGGCCGTTCAGCTCTGCTTTCGTCTCTCCAACCTTCAAAAACACACATAGAAAAAACATTACAAAGCTCTCACACTTCACAGTTCAAAGTAACCTAATGAGATAAGCGTAAATATTCTTTCACCTTGAATATTTTCATGTTGTTTCCTGGTTACAACAGAATTCAAGGATGTTCAGTTTTAACATTTTCAGATGAGAGATTAACTAGAACATTTTATCCTTGACCCGTCTGCTGTGTTCCTTGGACTCCATGTTGCTTTCGGTTCACAATGTTCCCTAACAATCCTCTGAACTATCCACAGAACAGCTGGCCTATGTATAATGACATTAGATAACACACAGAGGGACTTTTGGTACCAAAGTAGATAACTTCTGAACGCAATTGGTTATTTAGAAACTAGAGGAAGCTTACAGTACGTTTTCTAGGCTCTCATTTGTATTTATTGGTTTATTTGTTGGTCTGATACCTTAATAAACTGCATTTTAACAGTGGAGGCCACAATTCTGCTAAACTGCTAATAGAGAAGCTAATTTTGCATTTAGCATTTTGCTAACTTTGAAAACATTTAGTGTACTTAGTTTCCCCCAAGTTAATTTTTCCAAAAAACAATTTAGGACAAATTCCAAAGCACTCCTAATTTACTTGGTGGTTTTGTAAACCTTCAGATGAATAAAGTTTCATGCTCTTATTTTGAAGTGAGTGGAGAATGGAGCAGTTCCACTTCCTCTCTTCACATTCTCACCCATTTCCAACAAGAAACATGCAGGAACAGAAAACCGCATGGACAGTAGATGACAAGATGAAGTAGATGATAAATAAAATATTTAATGTCTTAGAACATCAAAAATGTGAAATGTGTCAAAATTAAATTGGCACTAGACGATTGTAGTTTTTTGAGATGTAATTTGATTTAAAGTTAGCGCTTTAGCATTAGCTTCTGCTAAATACTGTGTGGTAATGCTTTTGGGGTTAGCAGAACTAATGTTTACAATTAGTGCTGTAGCGTAGCACAACTAGCCGTAGCTAGCGCTGCCCATCACTGCATTTAAATTTCTGGTTTTAATAAGACAAGGTGAAGTCAGTGTAACTGGGTCTATATTAATAGTTGTATATATTTCCACAAAATGTGTTCTTTCATGTATTTGTCTGCCTCTGCTTG
>CAEGAF010157551.1:0-10198 GCA_903067075.1 Micropoecilia bifurca
CCCCGCCGCCGCGCCCCCGCCCCGCGGGGCGGCGGGGGGCGGGGGCCCCGCCCCCCGACAGAAGTTTACATGGATTCATAAAGAGTGCAGACTTTGGGATTTTATTCATTGATTTGAAAAGTTTTTTGTTTTCACAGTTTTCTGACAAACGGTATGTTTTTATTTGTGAAAGATACTGGCATGCTTGCACTTCACAAGGTCTCATCCCTTTCACTTCTTTATGCTTAATCCCATTCAACAGGTGTTTTTCAAAACGTCAGCATTCATGTGTCATGTCACTACAGCAGCTTAAGAACTACAGAGTTTTTTTTCATGCAATAACTACTATGTAAGGTTCAGCCTGGGAGACTTTCACTGGCTTCATGTTTTGGTTATCTGTAATGTTCAAAAATTGTATGTCTGACCTGAAAAATGTTGTCCTGCTGAAGATGACCAAATGTAAGAGAAGAAATGCATACACAAAGAAAATCTGTTCATAGCAGAATGTTTAAATGTAAATATTTTGATACCTGAGTAAAATATATATTTTTTCATGATCAGTAATCATTTCAGAGCTTGTTCGCTGTGATTTGTGGAAAGGAATCCAATTTCAAACTAACTCTTAAGATCTAAGCTTCTAATAAACAGTTTAATTTCACACCACCTGCTACTTTGAAGATAAAAAATATTCAGTTGTAATATAAATGTGAGAGAGTACCCTGAACAAACTAGACAATTTTTTTAGTTGGCCTGATTCTACTTTACATCACCATTCAACCTCTTTTACTTTTTGTTGCAAAGCCATAAACCCCAAAAGATAAGAATCTGGGTAAGTGAGTGTGATGACAGCTTCACTGCCTTGGGGACAAAGTGTCTTCAAGTCCCTTGTTTTAAAAACTTTGTTTTCAGTAAAAAAAAATAAATAAAAAAATAAAAATAAGCATGGGAAGGATGTGATACTGACCTACAAGGCAAACAGTCTTGGGGTTGCCCCAAAACAGTATGCCCTCACTCCACACATGTACTAACACAGACCACACGCTGACTTCACAGAGCAGTTTCTGCCTGTTGGGATTCAATTAGTGAAACTTAAATCATATTGAGATGAAAACAGCATGGCCTAATGGGCTTAGCTTTACATATGTCCTCCTCTTCCCTATTATATTTCATTAATAACAAGTTGACTTGAGAGAGCAGGACTTTGGTTGGTTTAAGCATACGAGGGATGAAAGCACTGAGCAGAAAATGGTTCCACAAACCTACTGAACAGCAATAGTTAAGAAAATAGAAAAAAAATATTACATATAAAATCATAACCCGGTACTTGAGTCTCCCATCTACAGTATAAAATTGTTTCCTTGGGGTGATGTGTTTTCTTCCTACTAAATTGAGGATAGAAAACGTCCACACACATTGAAACATCATATACACAATTGCACTCGTTTAAAATGTTCCAGTTATTTTGATGATGCATATTTAAATTATTTTCATTTCCAAATGATGGCGGCTGAGTTTAGATACTTGGACCTCCAGGTTTTAATAAACTAGTTTTATGCAGGAAAACTTTTGCCTCGAACGTAGCTGTGATTGGCTTGTAAAGTACCCTTGCTGTCCCCTCAGATGTTAGGGCCAATTGTCTGTCAGGGACATCTGGACGGTTGGTGCGCATCTGTCACTCTTGTCTTTTTGATGCACAACGCACCATTTGGTTCTGTCAGACCCCTGTCAATGTTTTTCAGCTCATTTTACTTGTTGAACAGTTGTCAGGTCAGTCAGTGGAAAAAAAAATCTCATTGGCCAGTTGGCATATTGAATAAACCCTGTTCCATATGAAAGTCTGTCACATTTTTGTCTATAATATAAATGTGTGTGGTCAAGTGTTGTTATGTAGATCTAAATACGGGTAAAAGTACATGACCCAATCTAAGAAGAATATTTTGCTTGTGATGCAGCCCCATTTTTTTTTTTACAGTGCATGTGTTTAAGAATGAAATATGTTAAATTCATAGTGTCCACCTAAGATTGGTCTGACTTTTGACCTGATGCCATCATCTTATTTTCATTATATTGCACATGCTATTGTCGTGAGATTTTGACTTTTGCTTCAAACAGTTGGCATCTCATGGCTGTTTTGATGTTGATGTGGAGGATGAATCCAGGCTTTGGTACAACACTGCAGTTTTGAAATCAGGGAACATTTCTCTAATGGAAGGAATTAGAAATTGGAAAAACTCTCTGAACTAGGGTTTCTCTGATCTCAAAAGCCCTCACTTCAGTGTGAGGAAATCTTGTAACATGTGGTCTTTCAGAACCAGCAGTTTAGCTGCACCACTCTGTGATTCATAGTGGTCACAAATCATTCCAAAGCCTCCTGTCCATAACTCCTCAGCATGCATTGAGCATTGAGTATAGTCTCCAGGTCAGAGATGTTGTTCTGATGGATGCATTATTACTTTTTTTGATTGATTGATTGATCTACTCCTGCAATGTAAGGAGAAAATGTCTCTCTGTGCCAAATGATCAGGTGTTTGAATTGTAATATGTTAAAATGTCAAATGGCCTTCGGACATTTTCTTCATTGTTTTAAAAAAATCTGTCAAAGGCGGAAAACATTTGGTTTAAACAAACCCTGGATCCATTTGACAAAGCAGGATAGGTGAAAATCATATCATCTGCCTTCTACTTAGGACTTGTTAACTCGGCTTTCTGATACGGGGCCCTAGTGTATAGTAACAATTTCAAAATAAAAACTAACCTTGTTCACAAACAGCTATTGAATACTATATTTTTTTTGTGCTACACACTTTGAATGTGAATGGGCACAGCAAGGGAGCCGTGTCATCACTGAAATTTTTTGACATCAGTTTGGTGTGTAAGAACCGAAAGTTCTTTACACCTTCACAGAATTATTCTTCTTTAGTAGCTGCATATGTCACTAATCAGTCAGCAGACCAACTATGATTTAAAATAGGATGACAGCACATTAGTGTACTATTACCACGACATATCTGCAATATCCATTAAGCTGAACAAAGATTTTCTTTGTTGCAGTACTCTAGAGAAGGTGTCTCTTAAATGTATGCCTTTCTATATCTCTGTTAGTGAAAGACAAGTACAAAGATGAAGGCATAAAAGAATGAGAGCTTCATAACAACATTACTACTTATCTCCCTCATCTTGCTGTTTCCGCTCTGTTATCTCTTTCAACTTCTCTCAATTTCCCCAGTTACTTTGTAATGAATCTGTCCCACAGCAGAGTTCTCAGCCCAAGAATCATTAGATGTAGGAAGGATAGAATGAGCAGCAGAATCGCAGGAAAAAAAAAAAATCAAATTTAATGTTGAGGGTAAAAAAAATAAAGAAAACCGAAAACAGGGGAGGAAACAAAGACATGGACATGACAATGGGAAGGAATTTAAAAGATGCCCCCAAGTGTGTAAGATGCAATGACAATTTTAATACCTAGTTACATAATTAGTAACTAGGTATTAAAATTACTGTGTTGTAGTTGTGTTCTTACAACAAACAATAAAAAAGTAAGCTGTTACAAAGAATGAAATGGGTAACAACTTTGAATCAGTACAAATTAAGAGCTCATTGCTTTAACGTTGTTCTTATTGCCACCATGACCTGTCAGCATTCTTTTCACTCTTACTATATGAAATGGTAGCAAATCCATCAAATGAAATAATCATTTAGGCTCGCTAACTAAGCACTGGATCATTTACGTTCTGTCTTCTGCTGGTGGAAACTTCTCAGTAACTTTGGCCGATGCTTTGCCATCACTGTGTGTCTCTGTGCTGATGTAGGTATCAACACAATGGCCCGGGAGGAGATTTTAATCTAAAAAGACCCTGGCCCTATTGAACAGTGCATTCCAGAGACTCTCTGAAGATATGGGAGTGACAAAATCTATAATAGCTTGATATATCTGCTAGTTCTTTAGCTGTGTGTGGTGGCATTTTTCCAGCTCTCTTATTTTGCCCCCTATATTCTTCCTTTATAGATCTGAGGAAAAGTGAGCTTGTTGGTAGGTAAGGCATTAAACAAGGTAGAAAACTGGACACAGTATTGCCTACAAGAGTCGCAAAAACCTGTTGTGTGATGTGTGGTCCCCCCCCATCATCACTTGGCAGAAAAGCTCCAACTACTCCTTAAGAATTACACATAATCTAAAACCGATGAGAATGAAATATAAAACATTATTTAGTCTGTCGGTATATGAGCTTTGCTGTTTGCTGCTATTGTATACATTTGTCTCTCCTCATTTAGGTTTTTTCTAAAATTGATGTCCACAGATTGAAATGGATAAAGGAACAGTTGAACTGTTTCAGTGTCCTCCACCAGAATTGAATAAAAAATGTTCTGGTACCTAAAACAGGTAATTATCAAGTGTTTCATGGTTTTTAGTGTAGAAACAAGCCCACAGCTTTTACATGCATCTCATAAATCTCCACCCAGAATATAAGGTTGAAGATGGGGATATTCATGACAACTTTGAGCTTTCACAAATGAAGCTATCTGTGCAGAATGACAAGAACAATGTTGTGGCATTGATGTAATAATTATGCATTATGCATACCATTCATCAGGCTTCTGTGACTTCTAACCTACCAGCATTATTAGGAAATCTATTGGGTGATTCTGTTAGACACAACTATTTCTCACTATGAGAATTTTTACCACCCCAAACACGTATTTTTCAAAAAATTCTTTAGTCAGATTATCCTGGCATGAAAGATGGTCTTCTAAAGGCTTTTTCACCCCACCATGGGTAATGTATGCAGTAAATGTGAAAGGAACTGTTTTACTTTAAAAATGCCTTATTGCAAGAATACCTTATTGTATCAACACAAGTTGAAAGTGGGGATATAACCTGCTTTTCCTGCTGGTGCTGACCAGGACGTTTAGCTTATCCACCCTGTCATAGACTGATTATACAGTGTAGACTCTGCAAACTTGGCACGCAGCCTCTCCACACGCTTCCTGTCCTAGTTTACCAATAGCAACACCTGGTGGTTCAGATATAACTCCCTTTACGTATAGTATCAGGTTTTCTGTAAGGTCTTTTGTTCATAATTCTATGCAATCCACTTTTTTATTGTTTAATTGTTCTACCATTTTATCAGGTAACCTGTGTTATAAATCAAAATTTGAGGTTTGGATTGTTTATTTTCATTAATGATTTTGTCCGTTCCATAGTTATCTTCTTTGTCTTAAGTGTCCAGGTTCTTTTCACTACAGTCCAGAAATCTATATTGTATTAGACTTATATTTGCATACTATCATATGATGTGAAAATCAGACAAATCAGAATAAAAGGCTGTTTGGTCTTGTTTTTTGAAAAAAGGAGGAGAAAATCATACATATGAAAATGGAAACTTTGTGAGCAGTTGTATGCGATTAAGGCCTCCCTAATTGTGCTCTAAAAATAGTGTTTATTTTGCTGAGAAATCCTTTTCGTTGTTATTGCTGAAGAAGCCAGTTGTGCTTCAAGGTGTTTGATTGCTTTTTTCAGCTTGCCATTAAAGAGAATAAAACAAGTATTTCTTCTGCAAAGAGACTATATTTAATGCAACTCCATACAGTTACAATTTTAACAAAGCTGTAAACAACTAAGCCGTGAGACCTTATCAAACACAAGTCTTAATTTGCAAAAATCATTACACATGTAATACATTTTTTGACAAAACAGTGACTGCACTACTATAAGACAAGGTAAAAAAACAACAAATACATCATTTTCCCCCTTCTTTCTTGTTGCATATAAAATGACTAAATTATGTATTACAACATAGTAGTTTTCTATGTTGAACATATAATCTGTAAACATTAATAAATGGTGCAGTGCTTCTGGACAAGCTTGACTGATATCAGTTTCAGCAGATTAAATCACCCTTGTAAGCAAACATACTAAGGCTTTGGTCTCGTGGCCTTCATCAGAGCATAAAACAAAAAACAAGGTCACGTAATTTATAAACAGGAATTTACAGGTCATTGACCCGTATCTCCTGCTGGTAATCATTACTGAAATGTTATGCTTTGGGCTTTGACTATCAGGATGCTGAGGAGGAACATCCTTTGTGCACTCACTTAGCAATGAGGTGTCAATCCCCTATGAAGGCACTGCACATACAGTAGTTAAATGCATCTGTGCTCAGACTTTCAACTGATGCTTCAGGCCATGCAAAGAATCGTTCCTCACTCTCCCTTATAAAACAAATCCAACAGTGTAGTGCAAAAATATCTGACAAGCCGAATTCCCTTTTCGAAGTTTAACCTTAATTGTTCCACTCATGACTGACAAGGAGACATGAGATATGTACATATAATGTATTGTGAATGTAATTGGAAATATGAAATGTGTTCAAAACAATATATTCATAATCAATATCGGCTGAAGTCTTTCACCAGTCTGTCTTAATGAATTTATAAAGTTTTTAAAAGATAGAAGTTGTCAGATATTGATTCTTACTGACATTTTTTAATCAACAATCAAAATTGCTTTTAAACAATTGCTACATGCAAAACAAACAAAAACAAAAATCAATTATTATTGTGTAAATGTTAATCTGAATTTTAGGCAAGATGGGTGTCTATTCACCCATGCATAAGTAGTGCTTGCTTTGTATTGCACAATTTCTGCTGTCTTCTGAAAGACCTGAGGGCACTGCCAATTACAACAATAGATAAATGTTGCCTTGGGTAATTTTTCAGTGCCAAATCTGATAGAAAATCCTAGCAAAATTTAATAAACTATGCAAGATGCATTGATAAAAAGTATTCTAAAATAAAAGTACCATGGTTTGAAAATGAGAGAACTCTTTGTAATATGGATTTAAAAAAAAAATAAAAATCAAGTTTCCCTCAAAGAACATCCATCCATTGTCTACATATACTTATCCCTGCAGGCTCACAGGAGAACTAATGCCTGACTCAAACGGTTATCTGGCAAGAGGTGGGTTTGAATTCAATCCAAAATTACTTTATTTTTCCCCAAAGGGAACATAAATGTTGTATCTCATATCATCCATCCAACATATTTAAAAAGTCACTCTGGAATGGTGAAACTGTGGGAAGCAAAGATCTCCGGGAGCAGTCAGTCTTCAGCAAATCTGAAAAGTCCTCTGACTGAAGACTGTTTCTTTATGACAGCTTCATGACTGTCATGACATAGTAAAAGCTCAATTTCCAGGCATCAGAGACAATATTACACAGCAACATGTCCTGGATGATACCGCCAGTTGTTTCCAAGCAGAGCTAATCCACCTCATTTGCTGTCTGATCATTTGGTTAGAAAGCTGGGCACAGATGTAACGGATCATTTGGAGTACCCAAACCTTCAGCCAGACAGAGTGTAGCTTAACCTTTGTATTTAGAAATGGGGTCCAACCAACCACACACACATAAAACATGTATCATTTGCCACAGTCCTCTACGTTTCCCTCAGTCCTTGCACGCACAAGGGTTCAGAGAATTATTATAAAGCTCTAAGATGAAGAACAAGAAACTGCTGGGGACACTCTGAGGTTAAATTGTAAAAGGAAACTGATTAGTAGCTACTGAGAATCCAATGACAAACAAAAAACCCAGACGCTAAGTCACTAACTTTTTTAGAGACCAGGCGAGGGCTTGGAATAATAAGCAAGAGCTTTTGGTTCTTAGATAAAGTAGGTAAGAGTATGGAGTCACATCAAGCAAAGTCTTGACTGAAGTAGGCAGCTTTAAGCTGAGAGCTTGATGATGTCACAGGAGGCAAAGCCTTGCATGGAAAGGACAACTTTAATATCAGCGTTGGACCTCATTGAGATGAGACGTAGATCTGTGTAACAGGCAAGGGTCAAATGCAGGAAGGCAGTCTCAGGCAGATAGATCTGTGACCATCAACACAATCAAACCTTACGGACAATTTTGGGACTGTGGGACGAAACCAAAGTACTTGGAGACAACTTACTCATGCAGAGGGAGAACATACACACATATGTTGAAAGACCCCAGGACTGGATTCAAACCCAGGACTGCCTTGCGGCAGAGTAACTCATTGCACAGTCCCCAACCCATCCCTTAAGAACTTTGCTTTGAAATTCCTTGATGCAAAGAAATGCAGATTTTTCTCTCTCCATGAAGAAAATTATAAATACACAGTGTTCTCATTGTATTATTGCCAGCTTTGGGGATTTTTCATCAGGCTGTGTATGAGAGACCACATAATAAGGAATTATAGTGGATTCTTTTACAAGCCCAAAACCTTTAATCAATGCCAATTGAAAGTTAGTTTCCATCTCATGATGCACCAAATAGTTTCTATTTTCATTGATCTTTTTCTCTCACAGCCAACTATTTTTGTATTTGGCATTCATAATTAACACTATGAAACAGAAAGTGAAAGAAAAAAAGAGTCAGCGCTGTATAGATAAAAAATGATTATGAAAGTAAAAGATTCTAAATGGATGATGGTAAATAAAAATGGACAAAAATAGAAATCATAAACGAATGAGTAGACCGGCAAAGATCAGCAGACAAAGCTAGAAGGATCACATACTAAATATAGCAGCCAGTGGGATATAAAGCTGCAGCATGACTCAAATGTGTCAAGGAAATATAATGACAGGATCCAATGAGCATATGTGAGGAAACCAACAAAGGGAGAGGAAGGAAATAGAGAAGCAACAAACACAGGAGCGAAGTGTCTGCCCTCCCTTGTCGGGTGAGGAGACTAGTGTAAATGAGATCGACTCATTTCCCACACAGACACAAGCACCCACTCCCATCTGTCTTTGACAAGCGTGCCCTCGTGCACACGCAAACACATTTGCACATGCACACACGTGTGCACTTGCGCACAGACCAGCAACCAGAGATGAAAGGAATCAATACATTACAGCAGACATCTGAAGAGTCCGATCCACTCCCTGGAGGATCATCCATAATTGGTCCAGACAAACAACCAAAGGACGACAACAATAACAAAGCCTCTGTGCGCAACAAATGCAGCAATTAATAAATCAGAACTGGAATAGCAAATTAAATCTATGAACAAATATCGACAAGGCTTTGAACACATTTCCATTATTCACAGATTATTGTTGTGGTCTGTAGGTTTCAGGGGCCACGTCTGCACAAGCATTTGCATATCTAAATGAGTTACTTACTATTTCATTTACATGTTACCAATCAGGCTAGTTTTTGGAGTTTGATGTTAATTTGCTGCTGCTAGTTTTCTATCTTTTTATGAATAATTTAAGATTTAGATTTTTAAGCGGCAGTGTACTTAATGAGGCTGAAAAACAAGTTGACCTCAAAATTTTTAAACATAGGAATAGAGCTGTTGTTAACGACTTTTGTGAGCATAACAGTGAATGTACTGTATTGCAGCACACTATGTCCAGCATAAATTTCTAATATCAAAGACTCAAAGAAATCTTTAAACTTTAACTTGCAGTGTGTCTGTGTTACAGTCTGTGCTGTTACTGATAAAACCAGGTAAACCAGGAGCTGGAGCTGAAATGAGCAGCAGTTTTTTTGTTTTTTTTTTCTCAGATCAGAACCACTCTTCAAACCTATTTTTTAACTTAGTATCTTTGTTTGAAGGTGTACAAAAGTAATACTACATTGAAAAAAGCAACATTTGCTCAAAGGTGTACAAAGAAAATGCGTAAATTACCCAGAAATAAGACAATTCATCTTGAAAATACAACAAAGCTGGATTGTTTTATTTTTATTTAAACATTATGAAATTGAAGAGCATTTCAGGTAACAGTCACCCACCACCACAAATATTTTTTAATAGTTTTTTCAGTGTATTAACATTTTGGGTTTTTTTTGTATGTACTTTGTTCAAAACTTTGTCACTATGGAACATTCATAAGTACCATTGAGTAGAACTGAGATTAGTTTTTTTTTCAAGTAATACTGAGGTTAGGTAAATCCTTCTGAGACATAACTCCAACATTCCAGACATGAGTCCACAAAATTAACCCTATATTAGTTTTGAATGATACTGTTGAGTTTTATTACATGACAAACCAGATTAGTACTTTATTTTTGCACTTGTAAGGAAAATGTCTAAATGCACATAAAACCTACTAAAATAACATAACCAACTTACATATGTTACCTAACATTTAGAAACTGACCTTTTAGAAGAAAAAGACTGGTTCTGGGAGGGACTTCCATCCCGTCCCAACCCACAACCTGACTCAGCTGGGGATGAAGTGAG
>CAEGAF010157552.1:0-17093 GCA_903067075.1 Micropoecilia bifurca
AAGGCTCCAGTACTGCTACCAGACCCCACAGTCCCAGGCAAATCAGGAACAAAGCAGATTGTTGCTATATTAGAAACCCACAACTTACCAGAAAACTCCTCTAGGTCTGTTAAAGTTGGTTCATGGCTTTTCATTAATTTTGCAAAAGACACCCAGTACTTTGTGTTGTCATCACTGCACCATATTTTCTCTCCTTGATTATCACTGTGTTCCACGTAATGCCTTGGAAACGTTTTGAAAAGTTGTCCTGACTGAGACCTTTTGACGCTTGGAAGCCCTGAGCAGATCTTGGCTGGTTTGCCGTGATATGCAGGGGGAAAAAAAAGAATGTCAGAAAAAGAACAAGAACAACTGAACTTCATTTGGGTTTCATCAAAGGCTCTTTAAACAAAGAACTCCTATGAGTTCGAATGTGGTGTTTAATTGCGAACACAACCACACCCCTGGTTTTAAGCGGGTTGCGGCTTTATTACATTATTTTCTCGTTCCTCCTCAGAGATCTCGGTTTGATTTTCAAGTGAAGTTCGACTATAATTTTAGGTCATATCAAATATTAACATTATCTAATATTTTGTTATAGTTCCACCATGGCACTTTGCCATTGTGGTGAAGACTTTTAACACCTATAATAGTTATTTCGCATAACCCACACACTACCCACATGGGCCCATATCTAAATCAACTCACTCGTCGTTAGATTTGTGCATTACTGCGAGACTTTTCCCCACATCCCACAGTTTGTGGTAGAAGCGTAAGAATACAAGCTGGATTGTTGTCTTCCTCCGCCTTTTTACTGTTTTTGTTCATCCAGTGTTTGAGTGTCATATGTGTGTGTTGTGCCATGTTCTGCTGTTTGTCCCTTTAGGGATTGCCTGGTCTCCCTACGCTGGCTGCTTTGCACAGTAATCAGATCCTGACTGTCAAGGTTTGTCTGTGGTGGTGCTGCCTCGCTGCTGGGTCCGACCCCCTCTGAAGCACACACTGGCCGCTTCCCTTAAAGTGTGATGATTGAGTATTTACCGGCAAACCCCTGTCAATTGCTTTCCTCTCTGCCCTGCTGATGCTAGCAGGCTCTCGCTTAGCAGATTTCTGCTCCGTTTTACATCCCAGATCCTCCGCTGAGAGCAAAGGTGGCCTTTTACAGCCTTGTAATATGAAGTTAACTGGAACAGACTCTGTATTCTGAAACCAAGACATGGTTTGGCTCATGTCAATTGACACTGAAATGAATGGAAGGAGCTCTAAAGGGAATACTCAATTATGACCAAAAGTGGCAAATTGTTGTTGTTGTTTTTTTATAGCTCATGCTCATGGTTCACCACACAGCCTCCTAACAACCAATTTGGCCTTTATAATTGTTTCATCGATGGCAACGCCGATGGGCGCGAGCAGAATAATGCAAGCATTGACAGACGGAAGGTATGAAATCAACCTCAGCCCAGAAGGTTGACCCATGCTGGTTTCAGTGTGTGCAGCTCACAGGGTTTGACTTGGCAGCAGGCACGATGATGATGGCGGTGCTTTCACAGACAAGGAGTGATTCCCATTTTTCCAAGAGGGGGTGTGAAGGGGGGGACTGTGAACCCACTTCACACTCCAGAGGTGGTAATTAGGGGCTCCAGCTCCAAAATGCAACCCCAGACTTCCGAAGCAAGTCACCTCGGTGTTGGAAAAGTGTGGATTCACCTCCATCTGTGAAGGCGCTGTGTTTTGAGGGGGTTTCGTGAACATGGGACTCCCTAACAAAATCTGTTTCTCTTTGCATTTGGCTTCTCATCCTCCTCCTGCTGCTGCTTCTTCTTCTGGGACCTTCTCCTCCTTCAACCTTCTCTCACCTCTGAACTCCGACTTCTTGACCTCACACACCTACTCAGATGGTCTTCCCAAAGATCAATCATGGCTTTCTTTCCGCTGACCAGCAGCTCATAAAGCGTCGGCTCATTAAGGTAGTGGGTGTGTCCTCTCTCTTGTCTCTTTGTCCACTGTGCCAAAATGTCACCAATTCTCTTCTCTCTGTCTAGAGCATGCCAGCCTGTAGACTCTGTCATATGCACCCTCATGCTCCCTTCTGTTACTGCAAAAGTTAATAAGAAAATGTCCTAATAGATGCTTGGTAAAGTGAAACAAATTACTGTCTTGGCATTAATAAAAAGGAATTTCCCCGCAAGTTAAATTGCTGGATATTTTCTCAGAATTTCTGCTAATCGAGTAAAATTATGGACCACACATTTTCAGTATTTCTCTCCTGATTATTGTAACCCTTCGCTGACAAATGTGACCTTTTTCCAGACTGTGCTTAAATGCACAGTCCACTTAAGATTGCAAGCATCTCAAGTAAGTTATGCAAACTTTAAACCATTATGTTAAATTTCCTCGTTGTTTTATGCTAGCTCCAAAATGCAATCTTTCCTCCTAATTACAAATGGAGGTGGGCCATAGCCACCCACGAGATCATTACACCATTTCCTTTGTCATCATTTAACTGCAGTTGCTTCTGTCTTGGTTGATCCAACAATATCACATAGCACTAATGTAGAAATGTACTCTTTTTGTCATACAGGGAGATCAGGGCCAGGCAGGACCACCCGGGCCTCCAGGCCCACCTGGCCCTCCGGGACCAAGGGGCCCTCCAGGGGACACTGGAAAGGATGGACCCAGAGGTTTGCCGGGTCTACCAGTGAGTATTGGGTTTTGATAAGATAAGCTTGACAAACTTGAACTAAATGCAGTTTTGCAACCCTAACTGGCTCCCTGTTTTATTATTATTTATGTTTGAGGACAAGACCTTTTAGATGTAAAGGGTGGAGAAATAATGGCAAGATTTTTTTTAGGATAAACTTGTAATTTGAGGACTACAGAAGACGTTCCCCATTAAAGTACTTTTACAAATACAAAATCTACTGTAAACTGTTTTAATATTTACTCCAATTTATCACTTTTGGTGTCTTTGTTGATTATCCATGTTGATGTCATTGATAAATCATGTCATGAAGTTTAAAATGTGCAACTGTCACAATGTCAAAAATGCAAAAACCTTTGGAATGTCTGGTATGATAACTGTTTCCACGACAAATGTGGAGAAGAAAAATTGGCACTGCATCTTTACATACAAGGAATGATATGGGTCTTAAAGGAACTGCTAGAATTTGGTCACTGGTCTCCGAGTGGCTCTGTTATTTCTGGAATTACATTATGTTCAGCATCCTCTGTTCTGAATTTCAACACCTGCTGGCAATGTATGAAAAGCTTCAAAATACACACCTTTTTTATTGCAGTATCACAATCTCAGAGTGAAAATATTGAAAAAAAAACCTAATTATGCTTATTTAGTGTGAGAAGAAAACAGATGTTCATAAATATTCACTATCTGCGCTGGACCCTTTCTAGTCTGGGGACTGAGATGGCCTTGAAAACATTGATTTTGTGTCTGGTGAATCGTTTTTGTGCAGTTTTGGCCAGATGTTTGTGATTATTAACTAGTTGTTTTGTGTTTTCTGGCAGAGGCCTCCCAGTATTTTAAAGAGAACAAAATTCCTAGGACCGTTGGAGCAACTCTCACAGCATCTCATTTTCTCCACCTTATTTAAGAGTGGGCATGAGGAGCTTTATCACCGGTTCATTCCTTTGTTTCACTCCACATGGAGTGTCTGGTGGAGGGAAAGGACAATCTCAGGCCCAGTTTACACAGAATTGTTTTTTTTATTAAAGCCGAAACATTTTTGTTGTGATCCAACTGCTCATTTACACGTCAACAGTGATTGGAGTCACTGACACTGGTACTTTAGCACAGACAGTTGTCAGTAAAAAAAAAAACATGCTGCTTATTTTTATATATATGTTTTAGATGAGCACTAAAGTCCCAGCGCCACATTGTGCCTTAGCATGACGACTCCAGTGGACTCAAGGTGTCCCGGTACCCTCCTCTAAGCGGTGAGAAAGTGCCGTCTAAACATGGAACTGTTCCCCAATCAACATCTGAAAATACCAGCAGTTTCCAGACAGCGGTCTCATATAAACAAAGCCTTAGTCTCATCTAATCATAGGACTTGGTTCCAATTAAAACTCCAGCGGAGATTAGCAAATTACACATGAGTTTTTATGGAAACTCTTTTGTGGAATGCTTTTGAAAAGAGTGGCTGGCATTAAGATAACATCTAAATGAATGGTATCTGACCTCGTGAGCCTAAAAAGCGACTCGTTGCTGCAGCTTTGTAACAGTGAGGGTTTGAGATCATTCTTTTTGCTTCTATCTGTGCATGTCGGCAATATAAGTTCGGGACCTCGTCTAACCTCTTTGGTCCATCCATCCGTCTATCTTGTATACATGCTTATCAAGGGGGTGCTTGTGCCTGTCTCCAGAGGTCATTGGGCGACAGCCAGGACACACTCTGGACAGGTCACAAGTCCATCACAGGGCAATGCAGAGACGCACAGTACAAGCATCCATCGCACACACATGAGGACAATTTAGAGAGACCAGTGAACCTAGCAGTCACGTTTTTAGGTTGTGGGAGAAGCCAGAGCAACCATAGAGAACTTAGGAACAAACTCCATGCAGAAAGACCCAAGGGTGCCAGTGTGCGGCCCCCGATCAGTGTTGCAGTTTAAACTGTTCCAGTTTCATTATTGCTTTGACTGTAGATATGGACAAGTTGAGGCAAGCAGCTTTTTTTTTCTGTATCCGTTTCCTGTCTTATCGAGATCAACATCTGCTTGACTTGAATGGAATGTTCTCTACTCTTTCCCATTTGGAAGAGCAACTATGAGAAATCAGCCTTTCTCACATGACATGTTTATAACTCATTTCTAGTGAGATAGAATGCCATCGGTAACAATTTTCTATGTAATTCATGTTAATAGAAGATAGAAGTAATATAAAAAAAAAGCTTTAAATGCTTCTGCTATATTTATTTTATGGCAAATGTTAGGCTTGTCAATTAGTCATGTACCAATAATTTGTAAGCAATTATGTCATAATAATTGATATTAAATAAATGTATTAAAACTCAAGGTTGGATTGTTCTAAAATGTTCAGCGTGAGATTATGTTGCTGCATTACGTGATGAAATTACTGATTATCGAGGCTTCTTGCACATCTTTTCTTTCTTAACGCATGGAAGGTAATTATATATTATTTTGCAGCAACTTCCAAATTATTTTGCTTATGCGAAATGAATTATGTTCCTAAATAATTGAAACTTCCTTATATTTGTACATTTGTACACACTCCTTAGTGTCAGAGTAGGAATAGATTAATTGGTAAAAACGGCGGTTTCTTGCAAGAGCCATTAAAATGTCTTTGGGTCTACAAAAATTTTGTCAACTTTTATTTTTCCTCTTGTAGTCGCATCTAATTTCACTTGACCTAGTACTCAGAGGGGAAAAATGCCAGTGGAAACCTTTTTAATGAAGAGTGGAAGAACTGTTTGGCCCTTTTTCTTTTTTTTTCCTCAAATATTTATAGATTAAAAAAAATCCCTCTGGGGGAATAGTTTTATTATTACACGGATTTATGTTGGCTCAAATATCTCTGTTTGCAACATAACGTTTTTCATTTCTTCATGCCTGCCACTGGCTTTTTGCTAATTTACGTGAACCGGTAGAGAAAAAAGAAACAGAAAAAAAAAAATCTTGTCAGTTATTTTCAGCCATAAAACCTTCTGCAGGCTCCAGCTGATCTTTATTGTGTTGGCAGGAATCTCAGTAGGAGCTCAAATATATTAAGAATTGTTTATAAGGTTATTTCCAACTTTTTTTATGGTGATTGTTTTCAGTTCTTCCTGTAGAAGTTGCTAAACTTGTTAAAGTTTCTTTTTTTTCCAAGACGTTACATTTATCCTCCTAGGTGTCTGTACTTTTCTTTACTTTTCATTGTTGTGAATAACTTAGAAGAAAGGCAATAAGTGCTCCGGATATAAAATTGAAATGACATGTTTTTTAATGATGTGCTGAAATCTGAGGGAGGTTTGGACCAAAAGCAGAACCCAGAACGAGGTTGTCGGATAGAGATACAGAACAGGGCAGGTGGTAGAGCAAAACAAAATCCTCCCAGGCAATGTAATTTCTGATTTGTACGATGCTATTCTGCCTATTTACAATCAGCAGATTGGGTCCATTTGCATTCATAAACCTATTAAAATAAAACTGAAACTTAATTGATGTGTTTGTATATTTTTAAACAAGTCCACACTCTTATAATCACTGCCTTTATTTTTTTTTCTAGGGGGATCCAGGCCAGCCAGGAGAAATTGGACTCATGGTAAGAAATTATTTTACCTTCTAAATTGACTCCCCCCCCCCACATACGATTGGTGCAGCATCCTATCTTGGTTAACTTGGGAAAGGAGAGTCAGCAATTGGTTTAAAATGTTGTATTTGTTGTAATTGGCCAGTCCAGCTCATCCAGGAAGGATTCATGATGAAGAAGATCTTCAGCTTTAGGCTCATAATTCAACATCTGACGGGATTGTTGCATTAACTTTACTAGTGAGGATGAGGAAGCCCCTTATTTATATCGTATCAAGAGCTGCACAAGATTTTCATTGTGGCGTATTTGAATGGATCCGTCATGACAATCAATTTGAGGACATGCTAAGGTCTAAACCTTAGCATGTTTATAATCCAGCAACATTTGATGTGTTGAATGTCCATGTGTTCTGAAAAGTATGATTTTAATATGAAGATGACACTCAAGATCTTTGCTTGTAATTCAAGCGCAGAGTGTATTTTTGGTATTTTAACAGTTTTCATAATGGGTTCACATGGGTTTGATGTCGATTTTGATTCCATTTTTTTTATGCAGGGACTTAATGTTAAGGATACATTTTATGATAACCGATAAAACATTTTCTCTCACGAACCCAAACATATAGGACGAGCCACTAACCGACGGACAGCAGGTGGACACAGCTTGCAGCTAATAAAGCTTTTGATTAAAGTCTCCTCTGAAAAGCTACACCGAAAAGGTCAAAGCAAGATCTGGGAAAAAAACAAAATCAAAGGAGACCAATTGACTAAAATCACATGCTGCTGTCGGATTTTTACAGAAGCAGAAACAGGAAACGATCTCCTTTTTATCTAGAAACACATTACCGATGACCTTTCGCTACACTCCAAAATGACTCTCCAATGCTTTTTGTTCCCGTCGCCGCTCACACAGTAGCCGCGAAGGTAGCAAAGTTTCTGTGAGTCGTGAGCGTAAAACGGCAAAGTGGAGGGTCCCAGGTGTTCTTCCATAAGCCTGAAGTGCTTTTACAGCTGTTTATGACAGCAACAGCTGGAGTTCCTCTCCAGAATGTCCTCTCGTAGAGCTCTGTGTAGAAGTAATCGCTTCTCGCTGTGACTCTTTAAATAAAGTGCAGCGTTTCATGGGTAAATACGCTGCATGACACTGATATACTTTTAACAAGGGATAAAGTCATCATCTGGAAACAAGCCCCCTTGATCTAAATCAGCAGGAGATCAGCACGAACCAGCTGTTGTTGTTGTGGGACGGGGGGAAATAGATGCGACAGTACATTTACGATGTCGGAAAGTATGTTTTTTTTTGTTTTTCTGTTTTTTTAAAAGCCAAATCCTGATTGCTTGCTACTTACTATGTTATGTCTATGAGCAAAGATGAGATTTTGGATTGTTCCAGGTTGTGTGCGTTTTTGACTCAAGAGAGAACATAGAAGCTAACCTGTCACTCAGGAACAAACCTCGCATCCATCCTTAAATCTGAGGAATTATGTGTTCTCAAGCATTTGGAGCTGAGGATTAAAAAGGATCGTCTCCCATTCCTCTCAAGGATCAAGATTACACAAAACTTTTTTGCCTCCCCCGCTGTGCTCTAGGAGCATGACACTTAATTTGACATGGCAAACCGTTTTTAATGTAGATGCCCTTGTTAAAGAGGCAAAAGTAGAATCCAGAGTTTTCCAGCAGCCTTTTACGACATGTGGTGCTGGTTAGGGGGATTAAACTCTTGTGGTGCAACAAGGAGAAGGAGGAAAAGGAGGAGGAGGAGGAGAGGAGGTGGCAAGACGACAAAGGAGAAAAAGAAATATTTTT
This sequence comes from Micropoecilia bifurca, assembly GCA_903067075.1. Lineage (NCBI taxonomy): Eukaryota > Metazoa > Chordata > Actinopteri > Cyprinodontiformes > Poeciliidae > Micropoecilia > Micropoecilia bifurca. The sequence continues at coordinate 8,053 of CAEGAF010157552.1, forward strand.
AGAACTCAATGGTTGGAAATGATCATTGCCACAAACTTTTCTTCTGGAGTAAATTAAAAAAGGTGTTCTGCTCTCTGGGAAGGTGACTTTCAGTCTTTGCACAAAGTATTTATTTGGATCGTTGTTACAACCCCACCCAATGCCCCCTAAAGTAAGTTTTTGCACTGGGCTTTAACGTAAAAAATGTAATCTGAACAGTTGATGTCAGTAACAAAAATATAATTTATTTTACAATTCTGATAAAACAACAACTACAGGAGATGGAAAACATGGGGAAGCTTTAAGCTCCAGGGTCTCCAATAAACAAAACACCCCCTTATAACTATAAAAGACCTAAAAGAAAATACAAAACCTAAACTCCCTTGCTAACCACAAAACAGGAGAAAGCAGTTTACAACAAAAATGGGAGAGAACCCCTACCAGCTTCCAGTGTGAACAGAAACACTTTTTAGACAATTATTCACCAAAATGCTCACAGCAAGATCAGTTCAGTCCCCACAAACAGTCAGTTTCTCAAACAAGATCACGTCAGATCAAGGCCAAGGGGAAAAAAAGGGGATGTTGCATCTCCAGCATGAAGCTCTTTATGGGGTGGCTGACGAAGTCCAATACACTTCACCTGCGGCAGCCAGGTAGAGCTGAGACAGAGAGAGACACAGATTAAATGAGACTGTAGAGACTCCATCCATAACTGGAATAAAAAACCCTCCCCAATTTTCACTGTGGTGTCATTTCCAGTTTAATTCTCCTTTTCATCCTGTATCTTTCCGAAGTTTACCCACATTGCTTGAGTAACTTTTCAAATATGTCTTTTTTTAAAAAAAAAAAGTAAGAACACACTTATTACTTGTTGATGTCTTTAACTACGTTTTTATTTAATGTTCATGCACAGCAAGAGCAGAGATGTTTTGAAATTGCTTGGAAACAAACCAGTGCATCTGGCAAATACTCAACCACTTTCGGATGTTTGTACAGTACAGCCATGTTTAAACTATTCATCTGTGTTTTTATTAACATGAACCTACAAAAACACAATATTTGTTTTTGAAGCAGACTGTTCTGCGTTTATTGAAACTACAACAACGTCTTTTTAAAAAAAGCATTAAAGCAGCTGATTTCATTGTAAGTTGTTCCCATGTTTGAAAACAAAACAAAAATAATTTGCATGTCTTTAAAGTTTAAATCTGTGGTTTGAAAGTTACACACATACCAGGTCGTAATTAGTTACAAATGCAAAATTTGTTGAAATAAACATTTGCTGCGTGCAATTTACCACAGTCGCGACCAAAATGTGTCTTGAGATGGAAGTGTGAGCTATGGACTATTGGATATCCTGAAAAGATGTCCAGAAATGACTTGAAACTGCCATTTCACACTTGTTTTGATTTTAAATGGCCTATTAGCGCCGTTTGTTTTTTCCCACCCTTTCGGACCACAACTTCCTGTCCATGTTATTCTATTAATTTGAAGCTGAAAACTTTAGGTACCGCCGATTTAACATCTTGGACTAACCAAAATATACAGAGTAACTGGCCCTCGCAACCCTTGGGTAAATCGCAGTCTGGACTGTCGTCGCATCATCATCATTAAGCTCTGCAACCTGGAGTCTAATGAAACTTCAAATTTCAAATTTTTTCCACAGATTAGGTTGTTTTTTTTCTTAAAACGACAATCTATTTAGCAGTCACTGCACAATTAATTACTTAAACTTTCAGAGTAGGTTGACCAAATAGACCATACGATAGTTACTGAAAGCCTGAGAAAATAAACGCTGTGCAAACAGTAGAAGTAACAAAAATTACAGGTTTTAAGATTCTGTTTTAATATATCACAGTAGTATATAAACCCAATTCATGACCATTTTATTACTTACCCCCATGGTGATTAAGACAGAAGGGAGCTTTCTTAAATTGGTAGGAAATGGGATTTAAGTGGCATAAAATATGGCATGCTTGTTGGTGCTAAGCAGGTTGGTGTAAGTATGTTAGAAACTGCTGATCTGCTCTGTATTTGTACTGACATCAACTGTCTGGTTTACAGAGAATGAACAGAAAAAGAGAATATATCCGGTGTTCAATGAATGAATGAAAATGTCCAAGAATCGTATAAGAACAAACAGACCAGACAGGTTTGGGGTGACAGGAATCCAAACTGCTTGTTAAAACCAAAATATGTAGAATACCAAATCTGAACGCACCCTAACCTTGAAGCAGATGAGATACAGCAGCAGAATATCATGCCTGGTGTCATTCCTTTCTGCTAGATACAATTCACACAGTCTCCCCAAAATTGGTCAGCGACAGATAGTAAAAAAAATATCGCCTGGTCCAGCCTGTCTCAATTTTAGGTGGTAGAGTCATAATTTGGCAGTAACGACTTAAAAGCATCAATCCTGCCTTTTCTCAGTCGATTAAGTTGTTTTTGTTGGTGGAGTAGTTCGGTGGAGGTTTTCTCGGCAGACTTTAGGATTTGTGGAGTTGGGCCCGTTTGTACCACAATTTAACTGAGTACTATATGGCTAAGCTTCATGTGCTTCTTTCAATGGATATTTCTAACAGGATAATTCACCATATTATTTCACTTAACTCATCTCAAACTGCTGTCTTGGTCATGTTGATGAGTTTACTGTACTCACTCTCACCAGATCTCAAACCAGTAAAGCACCTTGGGATGTGGTTGAACGTTTTACATTAAAGATGTGCAGCCAGAAAATCTGATGCAGCTCCAGGAAGATGATGTCCAAGTTAACCAAAATCTTCAAGAAATATTTCAGACACCTTGCTGCATCTAACCCACAAAAAAGGTAGTTCTATATGCAAAAACAGGTCCAATTTAGTACTAACAAGGTGTGCAAAATTTAATTTCAGAGGAACATTAAGACCAACTGAGTCATGCTTTCAATAGGGCCTTTGAGGTGCCAGTAGAAGATCAGCCCACATTCGTTTTCCGGTGCTGCTGGAGTTGAGTGCAGGAAATGACCTGGGGACTTCCTTATTGTTGGTCAATTCCAAACCCATGAATGGACATTCAGTGATTTGTATGTGTGCTCAGACACTCGACTACAGTAACCGTCCTGTTGTACGTTTTTTGATTGTCCAACGCTGGCGTTAAGGTGTAAAATGTTGAGCGTACACAACGATAACGTAGTCTGTCACACAAAGTTTCATTTACCTTAGAATACTGCCACTACTTATCAATGTTTGAGCTTTAGTTCAATTTGAAAAGAGTCCGGACATCCTTGAGGGCACTTGACTTTCTGGAAAAAAAAGTCTTTCCTGCTTCTAGCTTTTGAGTGCTCTCAGATGTAGCCAAGTTAATTAGCACTCAGGCAAGTGGCACATGCTCTCACATTCCTATTGGGTCATAAAGATGTTTACCAAACCCTTCTGAGGTTAGCAAACAAAGGCATTTAAAGGCAAGTATGAGGAAAACCTTTTTTTTTTCTTGGCCGATAGAGTAATGAAAGTTCTTTACTGAGGTTTTTGTTATAGGTGTAGATGGAATGCACAATAAAAGACCCGCCACTGAGCAGCCCTTGCTTGTGTATGTGAGAACTTGCTGCTAACAAGACTTTAAAAGGCAAATGTTGGGGAAAATGTAAATGGGGAAAACGGAATACCTTGAGCTATGTGATGAACGCTTTGCTTCATCAACAAAAACTTAACAAGAAGCGATCCAACAAGCAGCTCCTTCCCAGAAAGCCAATCATTATTAAGTCATATCTTGGCGCCAACGAAACCATGCTTGATTTGCACTGACAGACAAACTTTTCAACTTTAATATGACCTCATTGGGAACTTTTACTCGTAATGCAGGCACACCAGAGTTTTAAGCTCAACAGGGGACCATATCTTTTTGACATTTATATGCCATCGACGCAAACAAGAGCTGAAAAGCTTCTGCTGAGGAGGGCTCATAGGGCAGAGGGTCTGTCTGGCCATGAACAAGGCGCCAAATGGCACAGTTTCTCAAATTCAAAGCAAGACGAAAACTGGCTGGCAAGGCGTGCCATAGCAGCCAGAACTAAAAGGTGTTAATGAACTGCTTTGATACGGCAAAAATCCAGTCTTCTATTTCACAATATTTTGTCCATGAAACTAAGACGAAGGCTGACGATCCAACGTGGTTTCCAGGTTAATTACAATGAAAGGTACTATTCCAGATTCATCCATCACCGCTTTGCATCTCAGAAACGAGGCGCCTTTTCTCTCTTTTTTTGCGCTTTCTAACTTTTTTATCTCTGTAAGGCTTTCCAAATATTGGCCCATGTAGGTAATGAACTTGTCTTGGACTGCGCTGGGAGCTTGGGGTGGCCAAGACGAGGCACGTTTTTCTTGTTGCTTAAATGAACAAAGATGGAGATTGTCATAAAAGATAAAACCCTAAGTGTCTTAGTTTATCCGTTGTCTCATTTGGGATTCACATTTAGGGTGCAGCTCCATGACAAGAAAGGCTCAGAGTGAGGCGATTTTCAGCTCTTGCTGGGGAAATTAAACAAGGGGCTGATTGTGATTCAGTTCTGCCTGAAGGGCGTATGCGCACTGCATGAAATCCTCCCATGAGTTTGCCAGGCTCGCTGCTGGCTTCCAGGATCGCATTATTTCATCTGACCACGACTTCTTTTTGTTTTTCTTTGCTGTATTTTCTTCCACTCAATCTCTCTCTCTTTCTCTCTCTCTTATCTTTTACAGGGACTTGAAGGGCCTCAAGGGCCAAAGGTGAGTTATAGAAAATCACCCATTTTTATTTTAGATCTTGCTTTTTTTCATAGTTTAATTGAATGGGTTCAACTGACTTATTTGCAGTGTTTTGGAAATTAAACTTTTTCTTTTTTTTTGCCCTTTGTGACCACAAACTTATTGGGAATCCTGGGAGAAACGCATAATTGTAACACTTAAGTGATGTATCCTTTTTTCTTACACTTTCATTATTTTTACAGAACAATTATACAGCCATACATCAGTAATGCATAACACAAGTGTTGACAATGTGAAGTTTTCCATAAAATAAACATCTCGACCTCAACATCACATCTGTAGACTCATCAGCATACAACCCTAAAATAGGGATACACTTTGAGCGATAATGCATCTTTTTGATAAGAATTGGAGACTGTATTTATTTTCTACATAGAGTTTGCAGGTTCTCCCTGTGTCATGCATGCATCATATGGGTTTTCTCTGGATAGTCTGACTTTCTGCCACTGTCTTAAAACATGATACATCCTGTGATGGATGAGCAACTTGACCTGAAAATGTATGAACTCAATAACTGATGGAGATGGGCACAAAACTCCCTGTAACCATAATTGGGTATCGACAAAGGATGGAACTTAAAAGTTCAGCCCAGACCGCCATCTTGTACCTGGCTTGTGACAAACATATCCTGGCTCAATAAAAAATACATGTCAACAAACTCTCCCACCTGAGCTTTGGGTCTCTGCATCCCCTACAGAGCAAGCCTCTTGGCTGCTTCTCTAATTATTGCTCTGCTTGCCTGGCTTTCCTGTTTAGATGGACGACCGTTGTGTTGGCAGGTTTGCTGTTGAGCAATAGTAGTTTTATTGCCAGATGATTAATTGAACATTTCTCTGTGAGGTGTTCAAAGCTTGTGATGTTCATGATCTAACTCTGTTTTGATAGTCTCCAAGTCGTTCTCCTTAAAATGTCTGAAGTGTTCCTTGGTCTTGATGATGCTGTTTATTCCTATGCCTTCTCCCATCAAATCTCTAAAGAGCTTCACAGAACAGCTAATGAGATTAAATGACACACAGGTGGCCCATCTACTAATCAGGTGTCGGAAAAAAGTTGGTTGCACTATATATTTTTAAGTGGGAACATAGTGGAAGGGCTGAATCCCAATAAAATCCCAAGTAAATTAAAGTCTGTGGTTGTAACATGTTTAATTGTTTGACACTTTCGAATGGCACTGAGAGTACTTTTCACCTTAAGACCAGTTCGCACGATTTTGGAATAGTCAGACGATTTTTAAAACCTGAGACCACACACGATCCGATAAAAAAACGTCTGATATGACGGGTCTGATTGTGCTGTGTGTGATGTCCAGCCACGTGGCCAGTGTAACACACCACCCACAAAGCGATTACACTCACAAACATTCAGACTCCAGACAGAAAGTCCCGTAAAACATGAGGGTGTGATGTGGTGGCACAGGGGTTAAGCACAACCAATGTAGGGAGACCTTAGTCCTCGACGTGGCCGTTGCAAGTTCGATTCTCGGCCTGGCGACCTTTGCTGCATGTCTTTCTCCATCTCTCATTACCAACTTTCCTGACAATTAACTATCAAATAAAGGCCACTAGAGCCAATAAAACAAACAAAAAAGAAAGTCCTGTAAAATTATACCATAAGACACATGAATATAAGGTAAACAAACATGGGTGATAGTGTAGAAGCAATAGCGATAGTTTATGGACTTATTTCAAGCGATAAAAGATATAACAAAAAGAAGAGGCGTTGGATAAAACAGTTACAACAGCACAAGCAGCGGCTCTGTTTACTACAACCTGATATAGAGTTGAGTTGCTGTGTTTATCATTGTTAACATTTGCTATGCCATTTAGATTGTTCTCTGTTCTATCGTTTCATTTAGAGTCACTGGTTAATGATGTCCGTTGAAAACAATGGGCACAAAACAATGGGTTAGTCCACCAATTTTAAAATCTTGCCGTGTGAACCAGGAAGTAGCAAATGTTTTACTAGTCACAACTACAATCTACCTGCAACGCATTTAGCTAGTGACAGTGTCAAGGCCTGGCTGAATGAATAAACTTATTGTTATAACCGACTTATGTCAAATTAATGGTGGATGGCTGAAGTTACCAGGTACATCGACACCGGTAGCATTTTAGCTCCGGCTAAATGTTGAATAAATATTCATGTTGTTCCCGCATGTCGTCTCCAATGTCCACCGGACTCTTAGTTGTGTCGGCTGTTTGGGATTCCCCTCCATGGTTACGTCATCTCGCTTTCTGATTGGCTACCTGTCACATTCACACAGTCCCTAGTTGGAGGACACCACACATGCTGCGGTTTCAGGCCAGGACAATTCAATGTGTTGAATACCCCTGAATTTATATCGGAGTGGTCCCGACGTTCTACCGACTGGACCTGATCAGTCTCAACACGCCATACGCGGCAGGATGATCTTTTAGGATTATCGTAAGCGATAGTGTTAGAATGCAGAAAGTTCTAAGATTGTTGAAAGGGGAAAATCAGGACAAAAAAATATCCTGCCTTGTTGAACTAGGCTTCAGGAAACCCGAATTCTGACGTACACCAAAAGGTATCGTCTTCTGGCTTAAGAATGTTTTTGATTTGATAGTAACTCGATATAAGTCACATAAGTGACAGTAAAATATGCAGGGTGTTTAACATATTTACCTGGAGTTTGGAGACACGAGAGCCACGGTCAGGTCAAGTAAACAGAAGGAGAAGAGGGCAAGAGAAACTAATGAGAGATGGAGAACAGAGAACCTGGAGTTAAGTGCTGCGATACAGACTGATGTGGGAAACAGATGGAGGCCGAATCCAGCCATCAGGTAGCTGCCAGTGTTTGTTCAGTGTAACCCAATCAGACATTTCCTGTCTGCGCCGTCATCTGTCGACGAGGCGGTAGTGTGTACGTGAAGGGGTCAAAGATGATCCACTGCCGCGTTAATGACTCATAATCCAGCCCTGAGGCTGCTCAATTAGATCTTCTGCTGTTTGGCAAAGAGGCCACATGGAGACCCTGATCAAGTTTCATCACCTTAGTGGCTGTTTGGTTGCCATTAAATGATAAAAACACCCAGCATGAGTCATGTTTACTCAGTATTTTTAAGGGGAAGAAAAAGGGGGGAAAAATTTCAAAGACTCTCGTTTTATTGTTCCTGCTCTCCAAAATCTACAACCAGAATAACAATAAGGCATTTTTAGCAGAAAATTGCTAACATAAAACCAAGTTAGATGGGGAAGGGACTTCATAAAGAAATAAATAACTTTTCAGTAAGTAAAAGCACAGATGTACTGACTTTCCTCACAGCCAGGACTGCAGACAAGATCGATCTAACAAAGCTAATAACCCACAAACATTTGTACTTTTCATGTCTTTATTAAAACAAATTGAGTAATCACTCAAACAGACAGCAGGCTGGAAAACGTATTTGACTTTATTGGAAACTCCCTCAGACGTTTCCTGTTACAGCTGATGAGACTTTCTCAGTCAGGGGGGAGAAATTTTGGAGGATTCCTCCCAACAAAGCTGTTTGAGTTCATTCATTTTTCAGAAAGAGTTTTAAATCTGACAGAACCCTCTGAACACCAGGCCGCACTGTCTAAATTAGGAAGTCCAACTTGGCAGCTTTACACCATTGTTTGAAGTTTTTCTGCGTAGGAGTGAAGTGAATCTAAGGGTATGTTTTATTTGTGACCTGCAGGGCCACTAGTTGAATTTAGTTTGAACCTTTCGTGCAAGACGTCACTGAATTTTCTGTGTTGCAATTTAATGTGCTAAAGATTTCTCCTTAAATATTCTAAAACAACAAAACCGAAGCAGCAAAGCATCCTCAAACCGAAGCGTGTTTGGAGGATCCCAATTTTTATTAAACCTCTTGCTTTGGGAAAACAAAACATTTTAGAAAAGATTTAGGTTAAGCAGTGGTGTGTTGCTGTGATATCGTAGCCTCTACAGATGCTTTTAGCTCGCCTCTTTCCACTCTGGCCATCGTCACAAAGTAGTAGTGAACTCATAAAAACAATCTATCTGGGGATGAGCATCTCAACATCCAGCACTTAACACCTGAGCACAATTTCTTTATAACCTTTATTGTTATTGTTTGTTTTATTTCTCGCCTTTTTAAAAGCCATTAGCTATATCATAACTGTTAATTTTTAACTAGCATCATTATTAATTTTATTGTAACTTTGGTTTTTATTAATTTTATCGTTCAACACGATTGTGACGCCACAGCGGTAGTTCAGCTGTCCGCGAGTCCAGCACAGAGACAACATTCAGATTAGATTTTCTTTTTTTTTTTCGTT
>CAEGAF010157558.1:0-31087 GCA_903067075.1 Micropoecilia bifurca
AATGATTATTTTTATCATGATTCAATCTTTTTAGTCAAAAATCAAAGTGCCTGATTTTAAACATAAAATTGTTTGGATTTTATTTTCAAATTTAAACAAATAATAGTACCATCAAAAAGTTTTCCTCTCTTAAACCTTAAACATACTCTTTTTTTTTAATGTAAATTTTTTTGTATGTAAATTCCTCACTAACTGTAATGTCCGGGTGTCAAACTCCGGTCCTCAAGGGACACTGTCCGGCAGTTTTTAGATGTGCCTCAGGTACAAAACACTTAAATGAAATGGCTTAATTACCTAATTCTTGTGTAGATAAGTTCTCCATAGCTTTACTAATGACTTAATTATCCTATTCAGGTGTGGTGCAGGGCAGTGCAGAGAAATGTGCCACTGTTGTGTTGAGGTGGTGCCCATTGATATGTTGAGGACACGGTGAATGGGTGTTCTTTGTGTGGAACAGCACTCCATTTTAACAAACCAAAAAAAATCGCAGATGTCTTTATGTGCATTCATGAGAATGGCAAATCTTAAAGAATTGCCAATGTCAGCAGCTGTCCGTATTTTGAAGGAGGGTTTTCAACATTGACCTCACAATTTGATTTATGATGCTACAAGAGACCTCTTTGTCCAAATTTATCAAAATTACTAAGTTACATGTGATAAGAACGTTATGTAAGTGGGACAATGAATTGAGGTTCATATAGAGAACTGCATCTCCTACATTCAAAGCAATTGTCATTCACAGAATATAAAAGTGTTTTTTTCATTTTTCATTGCTAAAAAAAAATCAAAAACGATGTGGTGTGTAGCAACAGGGAAACTCCAAAACATGCTGGACTGCAGTAGCCCATGGAGACCAGGGTGGGGGACCTGTGGGCTGCAAGATCACATACACAGCAGATTTATACAGGAACATTAGTTAACAAAAGCTAAAGAAAAGCAAGACATCCAAGAAATTATACCTTCAGGCAAAACACTAACTCATGAAAAGTATGATTTTTGACCTGGTGTTGGTTAATTAAAACCCTGTTACAGAGTGAGATATATATATCTTTATTGTACTCATACCTTAATAATTATCATTCTTTTGATGAATCTCTTTATTTTACTGAATACCTTGAAAGAGACAGTTGGTTCCTTTAATACACTAGGGAGACCAAAGAGACCCTGGTTTGACACATTATGTGAGGTTTGGCCCCAAAAGTTGCATTATGCTCCTTCATCTCCATACCCAAGGCCCTGGAAAAGATTCATTGATTCAGCCTTCAGCGCTCCCTTGGCTGCAACATGCTAATTCCATCTCCCCTAACTCTTTGGAGAAATCATAAGGCAGGACAGGGAGCAGCCACTGAACTGCACCTGGAAATGACACTTTCAACACATCCACTCAATCTGTATTTTAAAGTACCATGCATTTCATATTAGTAAGCTATACAACAAAGAAACAGGAAGAGTGAGGGAACAGAGATTCTGCTGTTGGGCATTAGAAGACGCCAGCATTCATCAGATAATTCATATGCTCACATGGCTCAAGTGGAAGCGAGCGTCCGAGCTTGCAGAGGAACAGCCTGTGAAAATTTCTGTGTGCTGTGAAGGTCACGGTGAAAACAACAGCAGTGCATTTCCAGGTGTAGCCATGTCCATTGTCTCCTTCCTCATATGGGCATGTTCAGTCTGTGCCTTTGTCCTTGTGTCAGCAGGCAGGACATTCTAAATTATTTTGCTCAGCTGCCTCCCTGAACTCTTGCTACAGCACGTCAATACACACATCATGCAGACCCCCGCACACACACACACACACACACACACACACACACGCATGCAAACTCACGCACGCACACAGCCATAGGGAGCACAGTTCATGTCCATCACATTCTGGAATTTTTGACACATGCCAAAACCTTCAGAAAAAAATGACATATTTCTACTTTTTGTTCTGTTGTCTTTATGATTTAAGATCAACATTTCTGCTTTTGGACTTTGGTAATAAAAATTAAAAGAATTGAAACTCAGCCCTTGAATGACAGAAAGAAAACAACTGAATATATCCGCTTTCCTGTTGCTCACCCAGCAAAACTGTTCATTTCCCCCGGAAAGAAGCTAGGGGCCTACAAGGCATGTGACTTACTTTTTCCTTTTTTTTATTTTTTGACCCTCTGCCTACTGAATCCTATTTCACGTGGGATCACTTCAGCAGCGTTGCCGGGCAGTGAAGCACTGACTCCGGAGAAACCATCAGCAGGCAGCGGAGCATGCATCTTCAAGTAACCGTTTTTATTCCCCTGATCAGTGGTTTGTCGAGGTATTGACTGATCCTCAGCGTAATCACAGCAGCTACCCTTGCATCATGTTTCATAACAAATAAAAACATGTTGAGTTCTCGGCCTGGCCCTGAAACCTATAATGCTTTTTCATCTTTGGGTCTGTGTTTATATTCTCCATCATTACACAAGTTAATCAAATTCGATTTGGGGACTTTTCATGGTGTGATGCTGTAAACAATATAATTTGCTGAGGTGCTGTACTGCATCTCTGGGCCATCAGAGTCAATGATTTCTCATCAGGAATAAAGATCTTTGAGCTCAAACGCACATTCGCTCTAGTCGAATCACAACCATAAAACAATTTGCCTGAAGAGTGCCAGATATTATGGTGAATAAAATATAATCAAAATGCAATCACTTACTGACCAGATGTGATAGTTCATTAAATGTTTATTTGAGTCCTTGCACTAGTAAAATACATTTTATGTGAAACATTAGTTATTCACTACCTGTTTGTAAATGTAATGTGGGATAGTAGATTAATTTAAACAATGGTAGATTAACTCTGGAATCAATCCTGCTTGCAAGTTGAGTTTCTTCAGCAGTTGATGCCAATGGACTGTTTAAATGTGGTGATTATAGAAAATCATTAACATGACCTCTGTTGGAACACATGTGAGATGCTTATATCAGCAAGCTTGACATGTTTAGCAGCAATGCTAAAACTAAATTTATGTTGTCTAGCTGAATTTCTCAACCAATACCCATGCATAGCTCAGCTGTGAATGAGATGTGCGACATGGAAAAGTGAGTTTTCATCTCCACCATAACCATATGCATGCTCCGAATGAGGAATTGCTTCAAACTCAATGAGCTAAGGTAGGCAATTGTTTCCTGTTGCTACATGATCTGGACAACATGTAGCTAAAGATAACCTCTGTGAAACTCTGTCTTTATTATTCAAAAGTATTTGTTATTCATAAATGTGTGGTTAAAGAATTTTTTTTCTGCAATATGTAATTTTTTTCTGCAATATGTAATGTTAGATACATGCTGTAATCCTTTGCTCAAGTCAATATACAACATAATTGTAAGATCATTTATTTTATTTAATTCATTGTGAATTTACTTTTAAGTGAAATTTGATCCAAAAATATCAATAGACATCGGTGTAAATAAAATGCGTGTCAACTGTCAGATCAGTATTATGGAATAAACTCGAACTATTTTGTTAAATCAGTGTGTATATACTCTAGCTGAAATTCTAATAGGGAGCATCTTGAAGTGAATAGAGCCCACAAGAGGATAAGCTACTAAATCTTGCAATAAAGGCAATGTGATTTACAGTAAATTCCACAAGGCTGACAGTGCCACAGCTGAGGGCATAAACACTCCTTTCAGCTCTGTGCCTTAGTTCTGTCCGTTGTGAACTACAATCACGCAGGCATGCTGCTCAGTGGCAGTGACTTTGATAAATCACCAGGAAGTCCTGCTGTTGGCTTAAAACTAGCACTTGTTCAGTTGCAATTCTGCATTTGTCCCTCTTTAATGTTTATGGAAGTAGCTTTAGCAGTAATCTGTCAGTGATTGATTAGGTGGGGTTAAATCCCTTCTCCGTTCTCCTCCACCGGCTCGCTGTTCTGCTCCGGCTGTGTGTTTACAGAAAGATGACTATGTTGAGAAGGAGGCTGCTTATGTACCTGCAACGTAAACATAGTTACTTCCACTTGGGTGACTACAGGCTCAAGGATGACCACCAGTAAAACTAGAAACAAGGAGTGACATGTTTTGTTGTTGCCAAATTCATGCGCCAGTGGATAAAGAAATAGGCTTATAGACCTATGACAGAGTTGCTTTGGGAATAAATCTTGTTTAAAGCTGTCATCCATGTTCGGCACAGCAGAAAAAGATTTGCTGATGTCTGAATGCAGCGCAATCACCGTTTTGCCTGTGACACAGCTAAAAAAGCAGAATTGTATCAGACTTATATGTAGGCATTAGAACATATTTATTTTCTATGTGACTCAAGAGGTTGAAAAAGCAATTTAGAAAGGGTGTTGAGTATTGATCACACTTACCAGCAATCCATTTTAATTAAATATTAAGAGTGTGCTGTATTGATAACAACCGAACAGCAGCTGCTTTTCTTGTTCAAAAGTGGACAAACTGGGAAAAAAGAAGAGACGCTTTAATACATGTAATTATACTTGAAGTATGAACGCAAGCCTGTGTTATATCTGATGCATTTTCTATTCATTCAATACTTTAGTTATTTTTAAAAGACGGTCTGAGTATGAACATGAATTTTAATGGAGATACTTAAATGGTAATTATTCCACTCAGGCTCAAACGTAGGTAACAAATGGAATTCAATCAGTGTCCGTGCATAATGATGGTCATTAGGAGAAAGAAAATAATAATGACATCCTTTCTGCATTAAACCTGCAGACACTTTACACAATGATCCCGCAGCCATTATTGATCTCCATGGAGATAAGCAATTGTCACTTTTCAACATTGTGCCTGGATGTTAAATACAGCTCATTTTGTTTTTCTGCAAACTATTTCAGCCAACACCAAATTTTCATTTAATTTACTTCACTGTGTGAAATCCTTGTCTTGTATGACATGATTGAAATTTAGGTTCATTGTCAGAGCTGCCTCTCCCTCTGCTTTTCTGCTTGGTTTTTATAAAGCTTGTATAAAATGAACATTATACTTAAATGTGGCGAGACCGGTACTGTGAATGTGACTGTAAATATGTGAATATGTGCGTACAGATTTTAAGCTGCAGTAAATCCAAAATGTGCAGCACTAAAAGCAACTGTTTTTTTTCTTCCTCTGCTAGATGTTTGCTATAATCTGAATACAATGCTCCTCATAAAACACAATTAGTTTTCATATTAGATAAAGATTGTAACAGTTGTGTACACATATTGTACAGTAGGCAGCATGTATTGAGTTGTATCCAAGACGACCACTTGGTTGAATAATTAAATAAGATCTCCAATCAAATGATCCATGATTTGCATGCCTTCTGTTGCCAACAAGCTCCATCTGTTTGGTTTTTGAGAGCTCTGACACAGTGGCTCGAGTGAGTGAAACAGCAATAATGTAATTGTGGATGTGACAGATACACCAGATGATGCCGGGACTGTTGGAAGTCTGCTCCAAGGCATACTGTACAGCATGGTGTCATATGGTCGGCAAGAAAGCATGACAAAAACACTTTTGTCAAGACTCATTTTTGTCTTCTGATTGTGAATAACTTTGAGAAGCTGCCACTGTAATTCAGTCCAAATAACACATAAATTGCTTGTATTTAAAGCCCGCACCTGATGTGGGCGTTATTACAAAGCTGCATTTTAATTGAGTAGAAAACTTGAGATTTGGATTGTGAAGGACAATAGTAGCATGCATAGTTTGGCTGAGTGCCAGTGGACAGTGCAGAGCTGCAGTCAGCAGCAGGTTGAGTCCAAGTCCACATCAGGAGAGACAGACTCTGCTGCTTTGACGGATCCGTCATAGCAGCCACGGTGTGTCCTCTGCAGGAATTTAGATATTTTCCACTATTAAAACATTTTTTTCCACCAGGTATGCCTTATGTCTGTCTTTACTTATTTTTCTTCGGTTCTGATACACATAAAATCACATTAACATCAAAACAGCTTGTTAGCAGTCTGTTGAAAAAGTAAATTAGTGTGATTTTAACCCTAAAGAATTCCCCAGCAAGAGTTAATTTAAATCTAAATACTTTCAGTGTGTTGCAGATGACCTACACTGTAAGGTCACTTACATCATGTGTATAATTTTACTGAGGCTGATAAATTAACAGTTAAGCAACATTTTTTAAAAATGGTCAAAGACGAAGACATTAAAAGCCAGTAAGACACAATTTTCTACAGTTGTGTGCCTTTGATATTGAAGCACATCTGCTTATTTAAACAAGTGATGCCAGGGTCATTCAATTAATGCCTCTCCCTTTTTATCAGCTTCACTGGCTCCACAGAAACTGAGTGCCTCTTCGCCCATCACACTTAAGAGCTTTTGTGTTTATGTAAAATCCCACTGCCATCACACTGTGGAATTTTTTTAGCAAGTTGATGAACATGGATTTAAATAATTTGATGTCTTAAAAAAATTATGTTCAGTTTTGTTTCCTACTTTTGTGCAATGCATTTGGTATATATACCGTATTTGCCGCACTATAATGCGCACCTTGAATGAATGGCCTATTTTAAAACTTTTTTCATATATGAGACACACCAGATTATAAGGCGCACTGTCAGCTTTTGAGGAAATTGAAGGTTTTAAGGTGCACCTATAAACCTTCAATTTTTCATTTTTTCATTCAATTTATTGAATGATAAAGCGTGGAGATGCAACATGGGAGCAGAAATGAGTGTTTAACTATGCTGAATTCAACATTACAAAACAAAAACAATGAATTATATATAGTTATCAGAAATTTGTGATTGTATTTCCTCTGCTTATCTATTTTTTCCTCTCTTTGCTTGAACATGTTTCCAGTGTTAATGATACATTTAATGTCCCTTATCATTTTTCTGGTTGTTATCTGGTAATAAGTTAAATTTGGAAAACAAGAAATTAGCAAACACCTGACGGAACTGCACATTTACCGAGTTCTACTAGTGCAACGCTGGTGAAAACTTTGCTATGGAATTAATAGAGGAGTGATGTGAAGACTTCCGGAAGGTGGAGTTTCAGAAAGTGCAGTAGTCTTCAAAGAGGCAGGCAATGAGTTAAATTGCAAAATCAAATGTCTTATAAGTCATATTTGACCCGTAACATGCAGTCAGGGGAGGCAGGTGAGGCAGAACATCAACTGTCATCATGGAAAAATAATATATAATAATATAATCATTTATAAAGATATTTTCACCCTGTGGTTTGTACTATAAAGTACCTATTTTTCATTTAATTTAACCAAATCGGATGTTTTTTTTCTTCAAAGTCGCTGAATTTTTGCATTTTACCATTCAAATGCTTGGAAGCGAAGCCGGCGAGGCAGAAGTGAGCTGAGCCTCAACTGATATTGCGCAACCTCTCGCTAACTGCACTGGTTGCCATTCTATGAGAGCATGCTCCTCCTGTCTGTGCATCGCCAATAAAATGGCTAAAAACATTTATTGTATGAACTGATTTTCCATAATTTAACTTATGTATTTAATGTACTGTGTTTTTATTGTTACCAACTCTGTGTGTAACATGTTTCTTGTGCTGAGGAGCGAACATAAACGGCAGAGAATAAACTCAAGGTGAGGCAGGCAGTTCTCCTGCCTCATGGCAGGGGGCGCTCATGATCCCAGATATTGTGACTCCACAACTGCAGAGTAAGAGACAGTAACAGCGAGCTAGCCAAAGAGTAGCTATGTTGATACAGAGAGTGAGAAAGACGTGGTCTTGAGTTGTACTTTAACAGTTTCTCCATTTGCTGTTAAGCACAGCTCGAAATTAATAATATCTATGTCTAAGTTTGATTGAGATAATGGGATTATTCTGCGGCAGTGGCACGGCTAAGCATCACATGTTAAACATGTCTTTTTGCCCTCCAGCATTGTACGCATGCGCAAAATTTCCTTACATAAACAATAATATACAAGGGGTCTAGATTTGTAAATAATTAAGTCGGTGCCTCACTAGCAATGAACCTCACGGCACGTCACTGTATTTGACATATAGCATTTTTATCATAACTGAAGGTAACATAGTTGCTCGATTGTGCTATAAAATGGCAGGATGTGCCTATCACATAGTACTGCACCTTTAAAGTTGCTGACATGGCAGGGAAGTTATCTTCTGATAAATAATATGATATAATATTGGTTTGAACCAATAAACGTGGCACATTCAGGCTTGGGGAAATAATTTAAAAAAGCATCTTTTGAAGTGACAGTTGAGTTCCAGTACAAACTTTACTAAACTTTACTAAAATCACAGTTTCAATTTAGCTAGTAATACTTAAATAAATGTGTCTTACAACGATATCATTACTCTCTACTTAAGCTGGTATTTTAACATTAAGAAGCCTCATAGAGTTTTGTTCTGCTATAATATAATCACATGGAAAATAAGTGACAAGTATATTTTTTCTTCATTAGCATATTCTCATCAACACAGAAATAGACAAGTGTATGACAAAGAAAAGAAAAATTATAAAATAAAAATGTTCACACCGAGTGGTTCTGTTGACAGAAACTTCGGCCATGAGGATCAACAATGAGGATTATATTTTTCTGCAAGTGGTCAGATACTTCAAATTAGTTGTAGTTAGAAAATGAGTTTGACGACTCTGAGGCAAAGGTCAAGGGTCTGACAAAAAGAAAGGAAAAACGCACTCTTAATTAAGGACCAGCTGCTGAGTCCAACACAAAGCAATATGTGTTTTTCCATCCAAAGGAAATCCATATGATTTTTTTTTAGTATTTAAAGAAAGAGACAGAACAAAAAATTGCTGTTTTATTTCAGTTTAAGGCAAAACTTTAAATCTTTCTGAAATAGAAAAAAGCTGTGAAGGAACAATAAGTTTGTACATTTTAAGCCATTGACTTAAATAAAATAAATTGTTAGAAAATTTAATTCAAAAATCAGATTTCTTCATTAGTTTACTTTGGAAGTATTAGTGAATTAAAACAAAATGCTGTCAGTCTTCATCAGTTTGACCCATTTGATTCCCTGAAGTCCCATGCAGCCAAAACAAGAGAGAGAAAAGCAGATGCTTTTGCGAAACACAGTGCCCGGAGTTTGATTCATTTTGCAAGGCAATTCCTCTCCAAACAGCTCCAAGACTTCCTGATCGCCTGTAATCCCCAGCTTTCACACATAAGTCATTGAGAGCGATGGAGTCCCCTCTGTTTACTCACTCCAACCCAAATGATCTTTCACAAGTAGACCACTTCAGTTGTGAAATGGAATTTGCCAGGGTGTTCTGTCCCAAGTCTATTTCTCTGTACGCTTTACCAATTCCCAAACAGGGTTCAGCCACTCGCAGATAATGTCTGTGTGGATTGAGCCTGGCTTCTCTGCTGTTTTAATGGCCCTCGGGAAAAGATATTTGATGGAAGTAAAGGGGGTGGATCTTGAGCACATACGCAACCCTCAATTACATTTTGTTTAGTAATGCTCATGGTTAATGGCAGTTAGAGAGAAATACAAAGATATATTGTGTGTGTAAAAATGCATTTGTTGCCAGAATTAATAAAGAATAGAGTGGTAAAGGAAAATAATAGGAGGATGATACTCATCTTACAGTCAGTGGCTTTAATATTTAACGCAAATTTATACAGGATGTAGTTTTTTTTCGTTTGTTTGTTTCCCAGGTCGTTTTGACAGATATATGCTTACACATTAGAGTTTGAAGAGCGTAACTGATGGCTCTATTTTTGCACAGTTGACAGTATTATTGCTGTGGTATGTAGTTATGATAAATGGTTGTTTAGGAGGCCCGCATTTACTTTGTGGAGTCATTATGAGAATATTATGTATGAGAAAACAGTCATTAATATTCATTATAATTGCAAACAACTGAGCTGAATGCTGATCGAGTGTGTTGCCAACATGGACCTGACTCTCCTAATGCACCTCTCACCGTTTTTGTTCAGCAATCAATGTAGGTGTTTAGGATGATCTCTAACTTGAGCTGACTTTTAATTAGAAAGCCCAGAAATCCCTTTTGGGAAGCATAAATTAATATACCGCACAGCATATTGCTATTTTAGTAGGATAAATACAAATGGTTTATATCATTCATAGAGGAGCACTGTGCTGTCTGGAAAAGTGTGGAGTTTTATTTAAAACATCCGTCCATCTGTCCTTGTCACCAACATATTTCCCATTTACATGTAAAGGATTGGTCATAAAGGTCAGAGAATGTTGGGAACTTCAGTCTAGAAAAGTATGCAATTGGGTCATCTGAAATGTGGAGGAACCATGAACATAAATCTTAAAATGCAAAAATTTTGGACCCACTTTTGCCAAACTGTGCATTACCTGCCTCATGGCCTCTGGATGCAATGTTTCTATTCCATTTGATAAGGGCTCAGATTTTGTTTGTATCTAGTAATTGGAGCAATGTTGTAGTGCGAAGCACTGATACATTTCCTAGTCTACACATGAATGAGGCTGGCAATGGAAGGGAAAGGTCAGGCCCTGGACTTGCCTTTCTCCCTGAGGGCCCTCAGCTGTAGGGGCCGGAGAACACCACAAACAATTAAACATGTTGCTTCTCAGGGCTGAGCGGCTGGACTCCTGTTGGTTAGAGAAGGTTTTTTTTTCCAACCTCAGTGGGTTGTTGTTGGTCACTCTTCAGAGCAATAATCTGCAGGTCTGAGCAATCAATACCACCACGACAGCTTCAGCTTCCATTAGCGCAGGCGTCTCTTGAGTGCCTGCGCATGAGGAGAGGAGCACAGACCAGGCATCAACAAACACATCAACAGGTGCAAACACACAGATACAGACAAACACACACTGACATATATTCAAGCTCATGCTCAGAATCACCCACTCACGCATGTACAGGCATTAACACATGGGCACCAACACAGTTGGCCACAGCAGATAACAGATAACATTGTTACATATTGAATTGAGCTCAATTAATTCATCCAGTCATATAGCCAGATTTCGCAAAGACTCACGCATATGTTCATTTGTAATTGATGGAAATATCTTTTACACTTAATCACTTGGGTAAAAAAAAGGAGTACTCTACCACAAACATCAAAAAAGTTTGTTGGCATATTGGACCATTCCTTCTGACATGACTGATGTCGGGATTGCTTGTTCTTGCACACCACATTTTTCTATGAAACTGAGATTAGTGGTTTATGATGACAACTTAGTTAGTCATAAAGTCAATTAGTAATTAATATGTCAATATAGAGCAATGGTCCATTTTGAAGAACTGAAGCTTTACTTCCTGGTTGATGTCTTTATATGTTGCTTCAGCATTTCTATTTTATGTTTTTTCCCCATGATATCGCCGACCAGCCACAGATTAGTATTTGTTTTTATGGTTCTAAAGGTACATGAGGAACTTGGAGGGATTACTGCATAGGACCACAGACTCTACTTTCATTGTTGTTAGCTGAAACCCAAACAACAGGTATGACTTCATCATGCCTGCTATTTGTTTGCCATCATAAAACCCCATATATGTTTTAGTTCATAAGTTCTTTCTTATATTCTTATTTTTACTTAGTAGTTTAGCTGAATGCTACCTAGTTACTTCCTGACTAAATTATTTTAAGTATACCCTATGGATTATATAGCTATAACAAAATGGCTGAAATAAACTGGATACTTGTACTTCTTACAGTTCGATTCACTGTAAGAAACGTAGGGCACAAGTTGTAACTTTAACTTTATATAAGTGTTTGTGTATGTGGACTTTAAGTAGATTGAATGAAAACAAATATGGTGTTGAAGATCATGAAGATTATGTCACACACAGTTTGATATATTGCATATGCTTACCAGAATCCTGTGAGCTGAAAACCTGCCATGTAATAGATGATCAACTGACGCCTTAAAGACATGACGTTCAGAACTTTGGAACATATTTTTAACATTCTTTCATCATAATTTTTTTTTAGTTTTTTTTTTTTTTTATAGAGCTATCATTTGAAAAACATAAGTGGTCTACAGTTTGGCATTATGAAGGTACAAGAGCATTTAGCATACACTTCTGAGTGAGATTCATAATAAAATAGCATAATGTCTACCTTTTCTTTTATACTACACACTACACAGAGTACAGTATTGTGTGCAGTGCAACAGCTGCCAATCCAAGACAGGTAGAGCTGCAGCTATAACAGTTTACCAGAAGTCAAAGGCATGATGACTGAACCATTCTCAACAACGCAGGGGTACTGAGACACATCTTGCTGAGAGCTACAGAGTAGTCATCTGTTGTTCCTGAATTGCACATAATAACAATGCAGTCATCTAAGCCTGTGAGGGAGTGCTGTGTGCACTCGTGCAAGTCCATCTGTGTGCTCCTGTTGGCTTTTGGAGGAAGTGATGGACTCAACAAGTGGAACACATTTGGCACGTCTCCAGCAAGATGTGGCCTCGAGGTAGGCAGAGTAACAAAGGCTCTATGTCTATTCAAAAAAAAGAAACATATTGATAAAAAAGGAGGGCCTGGGGGAAAATTGCAACATTTAGATGGATTTTCTTTTTCCAGGAATTTTCCAAAGTGAAATTATTAATTTGGATTCCAGGTTTTGCTGTCAAATCTTTAAAATATATTTAATATTTTCAGTAGTTTGTATTTGTTGTTGCAGGAGCTAAATGTATAGCTTGAATGTGTGTGTTGGAAAAAGGGTGAGATCTGCATTCAGCCACCATTTTCTGCAGGTTTAATTTCTCTTAATTGTTCTGTAACCTTTCTATATACCCTTAGCAATCAGTTGGTGAGTTAGTCTGCACTTGTCAGTATCATCAGGTTGCAATCAACACAAACAAAAACAACCTGGGGATTAATGACCCTTTCCTTCATATTTTTTATTAATTACAAAACAATAATCAAACAGCAAATGACTAAATGAATGCACCCAACTAATAGGTGCTTACTTAGAGTATAAATGAAGCACAAGTAGAATAATCAAAGTTAAAGTTAGTTTTCAGATTGTCGTTCCGTAATTATTTTCTACATAAAACATGAAAAATGGAGCTTCAGCTGGTAACAATTTGTAGTAATATTTGTTTCAGGTGTTTAGGTTTAGAAAAATATCCAGAGTTTTATGTTTTCCTAACCCAAACATTTGACTCTTATGAAGCAACTAAAGACGTCTGGTATGTAAGTAAAATAAAAAAAAAGTACAAAGTCAATTACGTACAAGTGGGAAACTAATATATGTTAAATACAATACCTAGAAAAAATATAATTTTGTTTATTTTATTTTTTTTGCAGAATGTTATAATCATTTCACTTTGGATTGCAGAGTTTATGGGTGCCTGCAGTTTTTTAAAAGTCACCATAGACCTCTTGGCTTTTCTTTAATTAATGCTCTATTTTCTTGCTTTCTGTTGTGTCATTTTGAGATGATGGATGAAACAGTCTTCTGTAAAATGCTCAAAGCTAGGGATATTGTTTTATAATCTAACCCTGCTTTAAACCGATCTACAACTTAATCCCTGCCCTTTTGGTTGCACTGAGCTTTAAATCAGACATGCATCAGAATAAAGGGTATTTGTTAAAAAAAAAGAAGAAATGCATTTTTTTTGTCTAATTTATCTTTTCTTTTCATTCATATGTAAGTATCTGGTTATGTCTCATTTTAAAAGATGTCCGAAATATTGTTTACTGAAATTGAAAACTCTGGCCTGCTGTGGGTTCTCAGATCTGAGTTTTGATATTCCTTTTAAAGCCTCAATTATCAGAAGATTAACAAGTTCATGCTGCTTCGAAAGGATGCTGTGAGAATGAATTTTGGTTCCAAGAGCAGCTGGCAGATTGCCACATACGAAGGTGACAGAAATCTTGCCGATCTTGCACGACATTGAAGGAGGGTGGACGGAGCTTGCTGGGTGGGGCTTAGAAACTGAAAGTCACTGCTGCCTGGGCTTCCAACCTGCCCTCCCTGCCCCAGTCTCCCAGATCGGGGCTACTCAGCAGAATTCTCTCCTGTGGGAAACAGAGCAGAGGCAGCAAGCGGCTGAAACCTGGCGCATGTAACACATGGCTGAAGGCTGTTCTAATGCTAATTATTGATCAGATGATTAGGGCAGATGAAGAGATGTTTTTGAAAGTGTAAGCTGTTAGTGTGCATCTCCGAGTTGTCTGGGTGGACCTGCCACAAGATCAATACTTCCAATCAAGCTGGAGAGCTCTTTTGTCAGTCGCACTGAGTAAGGTGATTACAACCGAGTTTTAAGACAATGACGAACCTTACAGGATTTCCTTTGTCACACCTGGACTGCTTGAAGCATTTAAAAATGTCCAATTGATGTCAGTAATGGTACCCAATTCCCTGTGAGTTGACAAGTGAGCAGAATAAACAAGACGCAGAAGGTTTTATTCATAAATCAGCAGTGCAGGCACCTCTGCACCTTATTGTAAAGCTCTAACTTCTATCATACACTGTTTACAGTGAAGGTAACAATACAGAGAGGTGATAAAACTTAGTTTGAAAGCAACTCAGGATGTTTGGGAAAGTATTTAGTGGGTTGATTAAAGTGAAGCTCTTTGGAAGATGAGGCTCCTGTTACACAAAATTAGCAACGGATTCAAAATACAAAATACATGGTGTTAGTGTAATGGTGTGAGGCCACTTTGCTCCTTCAGAACCAGCTCAGCTTGTCATCATTGATTGATTTGTTAACTGATTGAACCCTGAATTCTGATCTCTACCAGAAAAAGTGGCTGAAAAAAATTACCACCTATGTGAATAGCTGGACATTTAGGAATTCATTTCTGTGGAAATTACTGTTCCCAAATGCAAACGCTAGCTGAAGAAATTATTCAGCAAAAGCTATATACCTCAAAATACAGCTTAAACCTTGATGGTGGCATCACATTGAGTAAAATCCCACACAATTGGGAAACGGTCTGTTTTTCTTTGTTGAAGATTTTTTTCTTCTGTCTTTAACAGGCAGCATGTAACAGCATTCCTGTCTTCATGGCTGACACCAGCCTTTCAGGGAGCAGGTGACTTGTTAGTACTCTAAGCAACACCGGGAACAGATGTGTCCCTGACAGTGGATGGATGGTCAGGGTCCATCTGGTCAGTGCAGCCCTGGACAGGAATGATGAATACAGCTTCATCAGTGAATAGCTGTCATCAATCGCATGGCATGGCGATGGCCAGTGACAGCCACACGCCAGCTACGGGCCCCAGGTGTGGCGGGCAGGGAGCCGGCTGGCTTTGCAATGCAGGTCAGTCAGACGAGTCTGGGCAAGCGGTGTGTGTGTATCGCAATGTAAAATGCATACATTACAAAGCAGTCGCTTCGATGGGGCTGAAGGAATCTGCTACGTCTTTGATAAATAAGCAGACTGGGTCACAGATTTATTTCAGCACAAGGCTGTTAGGAGGCCGTTCTGCTAAGGATGAGTAGCAGGCGTCTAGACAAGTCATGGCTCTGCATTGTCCCTTCCAGTGGTCCTCGATGAAATGTGTTGCATCCTTGTCTCCCTCTCTGCAGATACACGGAGATATACTTAAACACTGACCTTGCTCTGGATGGTTCTGAATATCTTACTGCACTCGGTCACTTTGAACTGCCACAACTTTAAAGCAGCCACTTTAAAATGATTTCACACATTGTGGGTCTGATCATTGGTCTGTATGTAGTAAAATAGTTTAACTGGAATTTTGTTGTGAATCACTAAAGGTTATAATTAATTTACATTGCTGATGGAAAGTTTACATCTTATCAGTATCTTGATAAATGTAATTTCACATTGACTTTGTTTTGTAAATTATATATTTTAATCATTCTTATACCTGAGTAGGAAAATAAATGTTTTTATCAATTAAAAAAAAGAAGCTGACAGACAACTCTTATTTTTTTATAGATTTGTCTAAAGTGTTCATTTTAAAACATATACTGTATATACAGGCTCAAGGAATTAATTCAATTTGTGCAGGTAATATCCAGTCAAATATTTGAGAGTAAGTTACACCCTTTTGTAGATAGCAACAAACTTTTGTCATAACTCTGCTTGGGTACTTGACAAATCTCACCACCATTGGTAGAGTTCACCAAATTTACAGGTTTCCTGGCAAAGGTTGACTTGGCTTTTAGGTATATTCTATAATTCTCAAAAGAATAAAGATCAAGGTCATTTTAGGAGGCTAATATTACATATTTTTGATGTGCATTTTTTTAAACATTCCATTTGGACCTCAAATTATGTCAAGATCTGATGCATATGTGTGGATATATTTAATCTTCTCCTTTGCTGAACACACGTCTCAGCCACTTCTAGTCATGGTAAACTAAGTACAATCAAACATTTGTCTATAAATTTGTCTTTATGTTCAGTGACAAATAATACATTATAATTATTTTAAAAGTGAATTAGTAATGATGTTTAAGTGTTCCGTAAAATATACTGAATGCCTAATGTTTCAAATTAGTCCATTTATCTCAAATAAACGTTTACATGAAAACACATACTGCCCCAGCTTTGGGCTTGATGGAACACAGTTGTACATCTTCACTCTTCCTTCAGACTGCAGAACCTTGATAATCAAATAAAACAACACAATTCTGAAAAGAGGACTTTGTACCACCATGTAACAGTGCAGGCCTTTTCTCTCCTTTGATATTTTTGGATACATCAGCTTCTTTTGTGTCTTGACCTGCTGGTTCAGTGAGTCAATGACTGTCTACAGGAATATAGTCAAGTCAGCACTCTTCCCCATAATTATGTAGGCCACAACATTTCATCATCAAGAATCAGATGCAAAATGAATAACATAAATAGGAATTCTTAAAAAATGAACAACCTGGGTACAAAAAATCTATAAGCCTGCTTCACATTTTTATTTCAACTATTAAAATAATACATTTTCCGAATTTGTTTTAATTAACTAAGCACATACATTGCAATTTACATTCCAAAAATATCCCAATTTCATCATTTACAATGAGACAAATGTGTACATTTACAGACCTTTAATTAAAACACAGCGTACGGTTTGTGGCAGTGATCAGAACTTATTTTTATTAGTTATTTTATCTATTTTAGCTTGCATCAGGCATTAAATCTATAAGCAGAGAATGGAGGCAAAAGCCTGCTGTGAGCTGGTTTTGTACATTTTAGCAGCCCTGTCGTTTCCACAGCGGGGTTTCCCTCGGGAAAATCAATGGGAGGAGAAGGCCATGGGGGAGGGTCCAGCAGAAAACATACACACAGGCATTACATTTCCAGAACACATTCAGGTGTCGCTATTTGAAGCTGGTTAGGTGTGAATAAACCTCAGGCTGGTTTAGATAATCCCTCTGGTGTGTGCAGTCAGTGTGTTTTACAGCTGCATGTCTTCCTCCCCTCTGACAGATGACAAAGATGACCATCTTAATAAGAATCCCTTTCATGTTTGAAGTCAGGATTTGCTTTGTGAGACTCCTCGAAAATGACATTAATCCACTTTTTCTCCAAAGAACTGACAAGATCGTGAAATGGAGGTGTCACAGCTGTACACTGTAGCAGTTTGGCTCCGTCTGTCCTGCTAAAGCATATTGCTGCTCCCTTGTAGCAGTCAGAGCTCTGCAAATTGGAAATCCAGAGGAGATCATCTGTAAGGACCACGTTTACCCATGGCGTGGGATACAACAGAGTCAAAGAGCAAGGGGAGATGAGAAAAAGCCAGAAAGCAAACAGCTCTGTATGAAACAAAGAAATGCTTGGTCGTGATTCCAACAAAATACAGAGAATATGTTTTAAGGAATTCCCTCATAAAACGGTGAGAACAAAAAGCTGAAAGTCATTTTACTGCTTTTCAGCATTTTTTGATCACTTATTGCTCATCGTCACTTTATTTCTTTATTTCTATCCCTCTAACACAAGCTCAGACTTTTATATATTTTTTTTATTTTTTGCCAGAACATGTCCAACAAATCACATTACTTCTCCTAGCTTTAAAAGGGGGAGATGAACAACAGATCACATGGAAAGACTTACACTGAAATTATAGTATTTTTCCATAGAAGAAATACATATGTTGGTATCTTACCAGGCATAGTCATCATGAGGTCATTCTATCTCTGACTGATATTGCAGATTTCTTGGACTTCACTCCTTTTTCATATGGAGTACAGCTTGTTAGGATTATAAAAAACATCACATGCACTAGTTATCTGCTCTGTAACATTCAATCTTTCAGTGCTTTCTGGAAGTATTCACAGTGCTACACTTTTCTCACATTTTATGTCACAGCCTAATTCCAAGTTGTATTAAATTAACATCTACACACAGATACCCCAAAATGACAATGCAGAATTTTTGTCAAGCTTAGAAGAACACAGTAACTTACCAATAAGAATCAAAGTCATAAGGTAGAAGAGGAGAGGCCTGATAGGGATATCAATTCCATCTTTTGATTTTTGTTCTACTTTTGGTTTGGCTTAGGCACCATTTTAAAATATATTTATGTTCTTCAGACAGTTAGAAAGTACTGAATTTGAAACCTATTGTTCAACACAAATACAAAGTTTAGGGTGCCTTTGTTTTGAGTGGAACGCAGTGACAGGTTTTTGTTGCCATCCAGGCCGGGGATCGCTGCTGTAGTGTGGAATCAGTTGAGTCATTTGGATGCTTGCTTATCTTTGGTGATGGCAGAAGCCTTCAGCAAGCATTAAAGTACACATCAGCCTACAAGAGAGAGTGGCCTGGGAGAGCGAACTACAGTACAAACCAACAATGGCAGCTCCAGTTTTTTTTATATTTATAGCGCCCAGCAGGTGTCAGCCACAGCAGTCTCTCTGCCCCCTTTGACACCCCGTGGTTGCTGCGCTCCACTATATGAAAGAAAAGCAAGGGGGAGGGTGGGCAGCTGCCGCCTGGGATTAGGTACCTGAATCCAATCTTGAGGAGCAGTGGGCTCCAGTGGCGTTAAAGTGTTTTCTGGAGAATTTCTCATGTTCCCCACTAGCTGATTATTTCCAGATTTTAGTTCTGCCTCAGTGGAGATGAGCTCCACACAGTTTCGCCAGTTGTTGTTAAGATGTGGCTTGACACTCACAGGCCACACTCAGACGAGTTGTGTAATCCCATTTAAGGAGGCATATCTCACAGGGAAATAAAATTACTTGCACATATTTTTTTTTCTTCCCAAATGTCTGAATGCACAAAGCTATAACATTACATTTAAGAATTAGAAACAGAAAAATTATTAATGTTTTTGGCTTTTTTCTTTTATTGCTTTACCAAAAGACAAAGGCATTCCTTTTCACCTCGCTTTGCTTTCGCCTTTCTGTGTCAGCGCTGCTCTGTCTTCTCTTGCTCATTAACCTTGCTTGTTCTTCCACTTCATGGGTCTGCTAATACGACCCCCCTTCACCTCCCGACTTTTAAAAAATCTCAAACCCTCTGAGTAACCAAAAAGAAGACTAGAGGTTTTGGAATATAAAAGCCTAAAATCTAGCCTCCAAATTAAAATCCTTTGGAAATGGAAGCTGAAGCTTGTTTGGGTAATTTTGCCTGCAAACATGCACAAATATGTGTATGCATTTTTTTATGGCATCGTCATCTGTGCAGAAGATGCTTAGTGGTATTTATGTGTCATTTATTTTACTTCTTGGAAGTAATCTTCTTGGAAAATTGTGCACCTTCACTTTTCAGGTTTTAACATGCAGTCACAAACTTGTATCCATTATGTTGGTTTAATATTTTATACATTAAAATTAACTTATTGGTTTTTTCCAGGCCAAAGAAATACGTCAATTAAGCAAAGGCAAATATATGTAAAAAAAATAATCAGAAAGGATTAGTGCTACTTCAATAGACTTAATTAAGTACACAAAAAAAGTTCAAGTTTAGTGTGACTGATGAGAATGTCTGAGTTAAAAATTGATTTCATCAGAAAGACAAATTTTGTGCGAATTCTGGTATTTCGAAGACTAAAATATAAAAAAAAGCAAATAACGTAATTGAAAAATAAATGTAGCATTTTAAAATAAAACTCATGGTGCTAATGCTTAGCGGAGAATATGTGACAGTACTTGCAGATGGATGTTCACAGATGATCTCCAATCATTAGAGCCATTTTGCCATTAAGAATGGGCAAAAACCTCAATCTTGATTCTTGCAAAACTGGAAGTGACAATGAAGACAGTTCAATTTAATATGACAAAAGTTCTTTATGAAGTAATTGCTAAAACCAACAACTCTTTATTAGCTGACAGTTAACTGGTAACACAAATGAAGGCACATGCAGCACAGTAGAAGCCTCCATTTTCTTACTAATGATGACAGAGGAGGCCACTCTGGCAACACCATCCAGATGAAAGTAACAAAAATCATCATTACAAGGTCCAATAATTAAAATATTGATTAATTAGTCTTACATTGGTTAACAGTCACACTATATCAAACCGCGAGTCCCTAATTACTGTGCCCATTATGCCACTGGTTGACCTCCTCATTTTTTTGTCACATGTAATGAAAAAGAACATTTCTTTAACGGCCTTTTAAATTTTTGACCTGTAAAATTTTAATGAAGAGTACTGTGAGAGTCAAATTTGGATTGGAAGTAAAGTCATGGGTGCCTAATGTCTGTAAGTCTGGTTAAGTGGCTGTACACAACAGGAACGGAAACACCTCTCTAGAGGGACTGGTCAGGGTTACTCTGCACTCACCAGACTTTGCGAAGGCGAAATGAATAATTACACTAAACTTGACTTTTCTAGTGCTCCCAGTGCACTTTTTACAAAGCATTAAAACATCTGTGCAGTGCTCCCCCAAATGAATTTAAGAGCACAGGAATGTGGTTATCATGTTCTTTGGTATAAGCACTTTTTTGAGGTTGGCATCTGGTGGTAAGTTAATGAAGAGGTGTTGAACAGAACATTTTCCACTTCAGAGAGGGAAAAAGGTACTTCACACACTCAGGTATGCCATTTTTTCTCATGAAATAGGATTAAGTATGCAAGAGAAAAATGTACAAATTGTCAATAAAATTTTGGCTGACCAGTAACAAAATGTTGAACTCCTGTATTTAGTAAGAAGATCTGATACATTATAATGCATAAAAATAAACTCTAGTAAAGCTTTGGAGAACAATTTTAGTACAGGTTAGATTGTTTTAAAGGGCAACATTTTGTAAAGTTGACCGAACTAAAAACACATTTCATAGGTTTATTTGCATCTTTTTGGACATATTTAGGATGGACATAACAATTGCTTTGTTGGAAAACATAAAATGGTTGTGGCTCTTATATGAATGGCCACCTTTGCTTTTGCCTTTCCATTGCAACAAATCAGGACTGAAATTTTTCTTTGATTGGTACCAGGAGATGATTGAGGATAAAGAACTGTCCAAGTCACCTGATATGCGTTCTGATATCAGACAATCCCACCGTGCACTACTGAAAGCATTCACCAGTCACTACTGGAGTCATCTAACCAAACCTTTCAAGAAATAACCACTGAGAAGTCATCCTTCAGGACTGGCAGGCCTCACCATCCTCAAATTTAACCTCCTCCTTAAAACCTGCCCACCCTCCAACACTGGTCCTTCACCCTTGACCTATCCATCTTTGAGATCCTTATCACCTCATCGCAGACGAC
Source organism: Micropoecilia bifurca (assembly GCA_903067075.1). Lineage (NCBI taxonomy): Eukaryota > Metazoa > Chordata > Actinopteri > Cyprinodontiformes > Poeciliidae > Micropoecilia > Micropoecilia bifurca. The sequence goes on from CAEGAF010157558.1 coordinate 21,526, forward strand.
ACACTCCCCAAATTCCAGTCGCCTTCCCCTGGCGTTCCTCTTTCAGTCTGCTAAGTAAGATTACCTCTCATTTCTATTTACAGATTGTCATCACCAATATTCCTGTTCAAATTCCCATCTTCTTTCCAAGCAGTACCACCAAGAACTCATATTCCAAACAATGGCACATCCCTTATCATTGTTCTTTAATACCAGTTGAAACTTTTCTTGCAACAAATCAGCAACATTTGCTAAATGTATATTTGCTAAATGTCCATCTGATATTGAAAGCAGTGAGTTGAGCGGTATTTGTCTCTAGGCAACCATGACAGCAGCACTGCCAATGACAATCTTGGTGGTCTTAATATTTTCTGTTTTTATTGTGTTCATTATTGTTACATTTAGCATTGATGTTTGTGTGTGATAGAAATATGTACTGTGAAAATAGCGAACAATTTGTGTGCTGCATCGGTTCAATACAACACTTTACTGCCAAAGGACGATTCGTTTTTTTTTTTTTTACAGGACAGTTTACAACCTTACCCTGGATGAACAGGACAAAACTTGGAAATGGGAAATCTTTGGGGAAAACTGGACTTTTGATCATCCTATGCAGTCAGTATTTTAATTAAAGGGTATATTTCTGAAATGGATGGTGCTGAAGACCTGCATGTGTGACACAGGGCAGTCATTTTTTGTGTGCAAGGATAGTTGTAGATACTGCAAGGTGAGCTGAGATATTGCTGAGGAATGTAAGTGTTTATCAAATAATTTATGTAACACTACTTTCAATAAGTATTGCATAATTTAGCTCTTTGTATTTTGCTTGTACAGCTAGAGGCCACAGCCATATTTCTTTTAATTAATCTCTTGCATTTCTTTAGTGCATTTTCAGATGTATATTTTCTTATTCTGGAAAGATGCCACATTTCATCTTTAGTTGCTAAAAATCAGTAATAATCCATGCCCTTGTTGAACAAAAGTAAGATGACATTTTTGTTTATGTTGTCTGCACTAAAAACAAAGCAAATACTGCTTCGTGTCCTATGAAGCTACACTAGTATGGAAATGGTTCCTTGGTATTGTGTGCCAAACACAAACTGAAGTTTGGATTTTGAATTTTAAATAATAAATTATGTTATTGTGAAACTTGAAATTGTTTTTTTGCTTAGTACCAAATCAGAAGCTGCAAATTTCGAAGACTGGAAACACAGTGGGACACTGTGAGAGTGGAAACACAGTGGGACACTTTCACTATGTACAGGTCATCCAGGTTCCGTACCAAACTTGATCAGGCCAGAACTTTAGATTTTTATATTTCTTCCCAAATGCTTGTGTCTCTCCTGATGTAATGGTACCTTGGGTTGTGAGCCATATTGCCTGTATTTTTGGGTTTCCTTGTAGATATAACATTTATCATTTCTTCTAATCTCCAAGGTGCACAGCAACCAACTTTTTTGGAAATATAATGCTGTTATAGATCAGAGATGTTTTATAGCAACTTTTAGGTTAATTGAGTAAAGCAGAAATGAGGAGTTGGCCAGTCAGCACCAATAAACTAATTGTGAATTCCAGTGTCTCCGATGGGATTTTAGCTTTATCTTTTGACCTGTAAAACTGTAAAGAATAACTCACTTATTAAATTAACCACAACAGAGATACACCAGAGTTGTTTTATATTGCATTTTGAGCCATTATGTCTATGGAAATACAAGATGGGGCAAGATTTAAAAAATTGAAGCTAACATTTGTGACTTTTTGAGTTAAGTGTATAATCTTGGATCCAAATTTACTAAAATCTGGAAATAAAAGTACAATTTTGCAGAAATTGTTGACTAGTCTTTCAAAGGCATAATTTTTGTGACTGACATTGTTAATGGACTCTGCCTTTCAAAGTGAAAAGTGTTAGGCATAGTATTTAAATGAATAATACAAACTAAGTTACAAAGTTTTTCAATGTGCAATTCACCACTGATTTTGGCTTATCACCAAGGAAACCATGATGTGATTTTTTTTTTTTTTTACTGATTCTGCAGTGAGGATGTAGAAGTCATGTTTGACGTATACAACATATTTATCACTGAAGGTCAAATGGTTAAGCAGTATGTACCGGAAAAATACAGAACACCGCCCCTTTAAGTTGCTAGTGCAACCAACACAGGTGGATTTGCAGGTGACTGTTTTGGTTGCTGTCCATTAGGTTACATAAAAAGATGTAATAACAATTTAGCATGTATTTAAACTGAATTGTTAAGTCTCATTTAGATTCATTTACAATGGTTTGCAAAACTATTGACATCTCTTCAACTTTTCATATTTTGCAGCTTTTGGTGTAGTTTAATGGAAATACATTTGTACACAAATTTCACAATTGTGAATTTTATGTAAAAATTGATGCATGATTTTCTACATGTTTTACTGTAAAAAATATATATAATAATTTTTTTAGCTTTTTTGCTGTAGCCTTTTGGTGTAAAATAAAAAAGCTATAAGAAAATGATTACTTTAGTACTTTATACTTATACCTTTGTACGTCACTGAAACAGGAAATAGAGTTCACCTGTGTGTAATACAAATTAAGACTACATACAGCTGTTCTGTGCCATTGGTTTGCAACCGTATGCGAGTGGAAGAAGACAAGAGACAGGACAGCTTTGCAAAAATAAACTTTATTATACTTTTAATCTTCCATGTGGTTATACAACAAGAAATCACCATCTTTACAGTGGTGACAGCTTCAGGCTGTGGGATGACAATGGGAGAGACAGGAAAGCACATCAGAGCAGATGTAAACATTCAATGGAGCTAAATTTGAAAACTGCATCAGTTTTCTTCCACTTTACAAGTTTATATTTTATGTTAGTTTTTACTCACAAAAAATCCCAGCAAAACTCACTGACTTGTGATTGTAATGCAACAAAATGTGAAAAAAAAAAGTTTAAGTGGTGTGGGCTTTTTTACAATGCTGTGTGAACACAACCACAGAAAGAGTTGAACATTTAAAATGCTTCGGGGAAAAGATATTCCCAAGCCTAATATATTTAGGCTTTAGAGAACTACAGAGCCGGGTCTATATTACCTTAATTTGACCTATATACATGTCTTTGCATAGGAAAGTTATTCAGATAATTATAGATTGATTTAATGCATTACACATGCAAGCGCACTTCACAATTTTATCTTTCATAATCCACTACACTTAAGGCCTCCCACTATACTCCCACCTGGTTTCAAATGCTCTACAGTAGCACATTTATAAGGTCTGTTAAAACATAAATCAGTTTAACATTTGGCATCAGAAAGATCAACAAGGGAAACAAAGAAAAGGAGAGGTGGAAAACCATCTTTTTACGTAAAAAATAAACAATCTTGAAAAGCTTTTTTGTTTGATATGAGAATTTAAATTTATAAATGTCAAAACTCTTGAAATCACAGCATTTCCCTTAAAAAAGGTCGCTGTAACATAGCTGATCTCTTTCATATTTTAATGAGATAAGAACAGTAATATACCTTTGTGATTTTGCTGCATCAGAACCTATATTCACCCCACCTTTATTTGCACCCTGTATTAGCATTTCAATGGAGGCCCATGGGAAGCCGTTTTGCATATTTATATCTGATTAACAGGTCTTAAATGAACGCGTCAAAATCTGAAATTTGTTCTTCGCTGATACGCAGTGGACCATGCTGAATCTGTCTGTGTCATTTGGAGTAATCTAATATAACAAAACATTGAACACAAAATGTGATTGGAATGAAGTGGATTGGCTATTGCACAGTTAAAATACAGTATGAACTGATTACCCTGTTGCATGGAACATGTTGATTTTCTTATTTTTACATTTATACAGATAAAAGGTTTCAAGTGTAAAAGGTATTTAAATCATTTATAGTCTTCCTGTAATTTGCCATTGAAAGCTCTCCACACAGAGACCTTATGAATCCCTTTTTAGTCTTAAATTGAAATTTTGTTGTGCTTATTCCATGAGTTCCATGACTTCAGTCCAAGCATATAATTTATCCACAACTTCCAGCTAATTTAGGATTTGTTTTACATCTGATGTGGTGAATGAAAATGTACTGACTGAAGAAAAGTGTTAAAAATGTTAAATGTTTCTTTTTTTGAGTCAATGGCAAATCTGCATTATAAAATGTAAAATTAAATAAAGGTAACTTTTCTGTGCAGCTGAAAAGTTTGTTTGAACAAACAAACAAAAAGCTAATCCATTACTGTAATCCCAAAATTTTAACTGCTAATTAAACTATTACAACTTTGTGAAATGTCTTAATTGGTCCAAAGTGATGCCTTATATATAGCAGCTATATGTTTTATTTCATGCTGCATTCCTCCAACACTCATTCAAATTTCATGGCTATCCCTCTGCAGTCCCATTATTATGTATTTTTAACACATCTGCCCATAATGGTGAATTGAAAAGAGGGTGAAAGAATGGTCAAGCTACCACATCATTAAAAAGATCCCAAATTCTAACATTCCAAGGAAAAGAAAACGCAAAGTTCATGGTGTTAAGGTAAAGCTTTGCCACGGTCAGGAGAAAACACACATTGATGATTTCTAATAGAGACTTTGTTACTCTGAATCTTGTACGAGTGTATAAAATATGAAATAACTATGTGATTATTAATTGGGCCCATTGTAATTTGAGGATTCTGGGCTGCATATTGTTGGCAGCTCTCCACGGGGTCTGTCTGTGCAGGAACGTGTCGAGGGGGTACCAGCCAGAATGCCTCAGCCATTTAGAGAGCAGCTTGCCTCTCGCGCATCGGCATACAAATGAGTGGGGTTAAAAAGGCACAGCTCCTCTCAGAGACAGGCCTCCTTCTCCAGCTCAGCTCCAAAGGGTCTCCACGGACTAATTTCCAAAACCACCTCTTAATGTGGGCTTGTGTCAATCACCTGAACAGACAGCTTCATCCCCTGATATGGTGTAGGCACAGAGTAGAGCTAAGCAGACCAAAGGAAATACAGCGGCACTTTACAGTAGTTGGGCTAAGAAAAATTATAAAGAAAACTCTTTGATGCTAAACAGAATTTTTGGGAAAGCACAGTGAAAACAGTTGCTTTAAAATAAAACCTCAACAAAAAGCCATGCCGTTGGTGAAGTTTTGAAAAATAAAAAGATTTTTCCATAAAATTAGCTAATTTATGGACACTTTTTTTTCTTGTTTGTAATTAGATGCGTATTAACTTATAATATAATAAAATTAATATGCAATGGATTCAAGGTTAACACATTTAATTTGAAAAGATCTGATGCTGTTTAAACAGTTATAGACAACGTCTGATTCCTCTTTTAATGTTAGTTTAGTTAAGTGATTCTTGAGACTTTCAAAATTCTACAGAACTTTTGAGTATTGATTTTACACTATTTAGGTTTCTGTGGTTTTGCAAATATGAAGAGGTGGGAAAAAAGTCTTTCTAATGGCAATTTGGATTGTTTTCACATTGTGCTCCGTGACTGAAACAGTTTAATAGTTTGAGGGCTCTGGAAACAGCATTACCAACAAACCTTGTTTTACTTTTTATCTTGCGAAACAAAACGACATACAACACCAGAAGTGAGGAGACACGGGATTTGGCGAATTACCAGTAAATCTTTTCTCCCACTGACTCACTCTTTTTCTGGTTAGGTTGTTTATACTGACTACGGAGGCAGAATGATGAAGTCGAGTAAAGGAAGGTGAAACAGTGTGCGGTGCTTAATCCACACAGTACCAAAGGAGGGAGATCATTTCTTAAGCACAGGAAGGCAGGCAAGAAAATCCATGCGGTCTATGAGATCCCTAAGATGATTTAAAGGACAGATGTCCCAGCTCGAGCTCCGGTTTTGAAACAGGGATGAAAACCGCCCTCCAAAGAAAAAGCAATCCTGATAGTCAATTAAAAAGATTTAAAGTCTGAATGGAAAACCTGTCTTTTACAGAGAAAAGGCATTTGCTTTTTTCCAGAAAGTAAAAGTGATGTCTGAATCAGTTTGCCATGTCAGTTTGGATAAAATCAACTGAACTCATATAGTCAGATTCATATCATACGTTTCTGTTTAGAAGGTACGTTCAGGCAAGAAGGAAATCCCTGTGAAGTCAACGCTCTTTATTCTCCTCCAGGCAGATCAAGACCGCCTTTATCCTATACCCTAATCAAAGCAGAGTGGCATCAAAATGAAAAGTTCCATCTTTCGTTCGGCCTCAAAGAGGGAACAGAAGATAAGAATATCATTATTTTACTGTATGTTTCAGAGGAAAAAGCAGATGTGAAGAGATTAGCAGTACAACAGTTTCCTGGACAGCCGCTGGCAACTTATAGAGATAATGAGTATTCTGGGTTTTCTTGCAGCTCTGTCATCTTTATTTCAAAAGCATTGTTTGCATTTATGAGCTCTTATCAGTTGTATGATTTGCATTTATTTACACACTGTTATTGGAGGCGTGTATTTTATGTAATCCTCTCAAAATGACCCAAGCAGAAAGGACCGGCTTTAGAACCAACGCAGGCGGATGAGCAGAATCTTTTTTCACGTTGCTTCGAAGTTTTAAGGACCAAATGCAAAATTAATGACAGAGAAATATCAACTTTGAGACAGTGAAAAAGATGCCAATATTATTATTCAGTCACCTCTGTGGTTCTTATTTTCTATCAAAGACATTCCGCGTGCTGAATGCTGATGGTGTGTATTTCCATTCCTTAAACATCAGGGGACCATTAGAGCTGAGAGAGGATGTCTGGGATGTTCTATCTGAAAAAGGCATGAGCCTCTGGTATTTACCATTAATGCTTTGTCTGATTTTTTATTTCACTGGTTCCATTTCTTGCTGTAGAGTTTGCTGAAGTTTAATATAATAGCTTTTATAGTTAAAAGTACATTAGCTGGTTTTGGCAGTACATCCAACTGGTCTCAACATTGGCAGTGAACCTTCACTTCTGAGTTGCTAAAAGCACATTAAACACTGTCAGACTTTTAATTGTTGCTGTAAGCCAGATGTTTTTGTTTTTTTGTTAGTTTGTAATGTTTGGCTCTCTGCAAATATAAAACAAAAACTTAAAAAAGACATGACCGACACACGTGGGCTGAATGAGCTTGAGTGAACAAGTATAACAGGGAAACAGACTGAAGAACACAGAGGGAGCTGAACTGCATGGGACTAAGAAGATAAAGAAGCAACAATCTAAGAAATAGAATACAAATGTACAAGAATAATTAACTAAGAAACTTAACAGAGCCTAGCAACACAAAGAACGTGGAGAAAATAATTGAATGTACATATTGTTTTTTTTTTACATTATCAACTTTGACTTTTGTCAAAAAGGACTGCTGACCAAATGCACTTCTCCAGATGACCTATCGGCTGTGGTGGAAAATATAGGTTCTCGTCCCGTTTAGATTCTATTTTGTTGAGCCTAGTTAGCATTATATCTAATGGACCTGGAATTAAATCCTCACCATTACCTGCAGGGTATGATGTTTGATGTAAACGTTCAGAGTTCAGTTAGATTCCTTGGTCAAAAACCTTCCGCTCATCAGTTTTGTGGATCTCCTACTGCACAGCATAAAGCAAGCAACAGAGGGACAAAGAGGAACTGCAGGAAACAAGTACAAAATCAATGGGTAATATAAAGGCATGGGCTGTTAAGCAGATGGTTGAGTTGCTGCATGAGGGACCACTCTGATAGTGCAGTGTCACAGAAACAGTGGCTGTTGAGAGGGAGAGATTTGGGTATTTCAAGGACTTTCTGGCTTCTGTAGAAATACTGAGTTCATTTATAAGCATGACATTTGCACTAATAGATTACAATCTATTGTGTGCCAATTGTTTCTGTAAAAATTAAACAGAGACATGATGTCAACTAATATTTAATTTTAAAAGACTGGGATTGGAATCAATGAAATAAGATCTTGACTGGGAAACAACCCATAATGGAATGATGTGTGCTGGGAAGGAATAACCTCTTGTTCTCTTTGAAGGAACTAAAGAGCTGAATGCCTCATCTGGTATGTTCGAGCTTTTCTGTTAGCTTTCATAGTGTGAAATATCTTCCTCCTGCCATATCATCTTGAAACAAATAATAGTGCATTCCTGCTGCGTCTATGTCTGTCCTCCATTCTTTGATATGTTTTTTCCTTTGCCCAATATCAGAGGAAGAAATGATTTAAACCTTCTCAATTTGTCTCCTAAACTAAATCCTTGTCGCCTCTTCTTTAACTCTTCAGGGAATTGAGCGTCTTTATTAACTGGGCTTTTGAAAGCTGTAGACTGAGCTCACCATGGCATCATAAGAGATTCTGAAAAGAGCCAAAATACCACCAGAAATCCCTGAAGGCAGCAACACGTCCAAACTAGTCAGGATTTTTTTTTCAAACGTATTGTCAGCAGTTGCAATGAATTTGTAGCTTTAAAAAAATGAGCCAGTTAAGGTGACTATAGGACTTATGAAGTAGGCATAAGGCAGTTTATTCAAGATCTTTTTCATGGTTAGTATTAGGTCAGGGCGTTATGAGTCAAAAATCTTAACACAATAATATATATATTTGACATACAAATGTTTGGGCCAGAAAACTCATACTTGCATTTTTCTAGTACGCCTGTAATTCTGACACAAAAGTCACATCCGGAAGGAACGAGAATGGACGAAGAAAGCCACTCCTCTTGAAACGGTGAAGGGTACATTTTTGCTTCGAAGAAATATCTGATGAGACACTGGAAAAGATTAATGTGTGCAACTTTTGCAAAAAGCCGTTGGAATATAACCAACGGTATTCCAGCCTAAAATATTGTGCCAATGCAAAACGTGATGCATCAGCACAGGTGTCCTCAACCCAAACATTAGTTTTTAAATAAAAATATTTCTTTGAAAAAACAATTCAAAATATTACTTTGAGATATTTATTTTTTCAAAGAAGTTGCATGAATGATCAGCAGGACCTGAAATACTTGAAAGGTGTCATGAAACGGTGGTTGTAGGTGGTGAGGAGAGACGCTGAGACCCAGGTTATGGTGATGATGATGGTTTATTTGATGAAGAGCTCACAGTCCGGAAACAGGCAGCAAGGCAAAAAACAAGCACACAGCTAACCCCGGTAGCAACTGTTACATAGAGGACTGGAACGCGAGCTAGACTAGCCAGGACTTACACAGTTCTACTGGCGCGGACCGAGACAAACATCTGAGGGCTAAGCTAACCAGGACTTTAACAGTTCTACTGGCTAGCTTCACTGACAACGTTTGACGATAGACATACTGTACATAGGACAAGGACCCGACAAGGAACACAGACAACAGGGGAGACTAAATACACACGAGGTAATCAAGGGAACGAGACACACCTGGGAAACAATTAACGGGGAAGACGCAGAGACAGGACTCACAGGGAACAGGATAACAGAGAACTCAAAAATAAACACACGGATCACGACACCGGGCTCCTTTTGTGACACATTTCATTTCCATCGGTTGTTGTCCCGTTGTGTTGTCGTCTAACTCGGACGTGTCCAGCTTGAATTTAACTAAATTAGTAACTATTGTCAAGGCCTTCTCTACTTTTAAGGCAATATTATGCGAGTAAAAA
>CAEGAF010157564.1:0-42694 GCA_903067075.1 Micropoecilia bifurca
CACACACACACACACACACACACACACACACACACACACACACACACACACACACACACACACACACACAGGCCACACATTTGTCTTGAATCATCCAGAACATGTTGCAATTTCTGAACAAGTGAATGCATGTAGTGAGGAGAATTTGAACTTTTCAAAGTTAAAAATATTAGTCAAATAAGGCGCCTATTACAGATTAAGGTTAACAGGAGACAATATCAGTCTTATCTGCTCATTCACACAACGAGCAATTATTTATTTAAATGGGTTCTCTAGAAAACACTAACACAGATTTCAACAAAATTCCCTACGAAGGGGGTTAACTGGTTTAGATGGCACCATTTCAAGGTCCATTTTGGGGTTAGGGTGTGAGCTCAACTACTGGCCTCCCAGTAGTTTAGCTCACTTAGATATGTCTGGTGTTTAATGGCTGTATTGTGGGCTGCATAGTGGCACAGTGGGTGGCACTGCTTACTTACAGCAGGAAGGTCCTTGGTGTGAATCCAGGTCTGGAGTTTGCATGGTCACAAATCAGCCAAAAATCTGCTAAAGTCAATATCACTGGCAGATAGTAAAGATATAATATGCTGCTGTTACATTGAGATTTTAATCTACAAATATTATATATACTGTATACTGTATAGATTGTTATACTGTATAACAATGTGCACATGCAGCTTTTTAATGCACCAAACATAAACATTTCAAAGGTTAACAAATTTGATTTAGCAGTTGTTCTTCCAAAACCCTGTAATAAATACTTACTAATGGGAATAAAATTAGTAGATTAACTATTTATATTTTGGATCTGTCATCTGAATTTTAATCACCAGAAATAAATTGACTTATGGGTCATTAAACACAAAGTCATTAAGAAGAGAAAGAAGCCAAAGAGTTTAAACTTGATCACTTAAAATATTGACAGAAAAGAATTTGGTGAACAAACTTCTTCTCATATGGTGTTTGAAGAAGTTAAAGACTAAATACAGTTTTTTTTTTGGCAAAGTTTTATCTCCACTCTTAAAGTACACTCCCTGGATGCTTTTAAAAAATGTACACATCTATTTCTTCATGTCCTGGTCAAGACTTCTCTGAATGCAAACTGATAAGAAAAACAGATCATTTCCAGAAACAACTTCAGATCTGCATGGTTAAAAATAACATTCTCAGGAGCTTTTTGTTTTTCCATACACCCATGACAGATAAGACAAAAAGCGACATGTTTAATGATGTTCTTTTCCAGTTCCGTTCTACACGTTTTTACAAATGTCAACATTCATTATCAAGGTGATAGACTTTGAATCTACATCCAACAATTATGTCTAATGGTCCAAAACTTTCATTACAAACCTGCAGGTATTTATTTTAATGACCATTCAGTCAAGAGGCCATGTGAAAACATACTTTCTGGGCTCCTAATGAGTTCCTAGTTCCTAGACCAAAGCAGAAGCATCTCTTGAGACTTGAACATTTTCCAGCTGAGAGAACTGCAACAGTAAATGTTGTCTGCATACTGTAACTGTTTAGGTTATACTTATGTCTTCTGGGGAAAAAAATAAAAAATCAGACAGCAACATTGTTTCTCAGATATGTCAGCAGTAGGACGAATGTGTGTAAACAGAAACATTTAAGCGTTTATATGCTTTTCCCATATAAACTAAAATCAAAGCAAAATGAACCTTTGTAGAGTGAATTTTGAGGTAATTTAGTAACAAGATTAACATAATGTAATTTATTAGGTTTTAAATGTCTGGGATATTTTATGAGAATTCTGCTTAACAGTTTTACATGTTTATGCGACTTGGTTTACCCGTATCAATACATATTTGGGGGAAGAGGTTCCCCCCCTAAACATGGGGGGCAAACTAGGTTGTCCTAATTTTGGGACAACCCCCTAATTTTTTCCCTCGACTCTGCAGAAACAGAGAAAACATCCAAGCAACCCTTTAGAATTTGGTGTTGCATAATTTATGGTTATAGGGTTTTATGAATTGTACCAATTACTACTTAAATATTCAGATAAACATTTTCAGTATGCATGGTCAGACTGTGGAAGTGTAACTGTGTTGAATCTCATTTACTGACTGCAGAGGAAACAAATAGGAACGTTTAAATTTGTGGGTCAGAATTACTGTCACATCTTTTGGGATGCAGGACATAAAATATCAGCTTTTGCTAATTGTTAATGTCCTTAAGCACTTACCCAGCACAAGAAGTGCGTCGGCGATGTCAGGAGAGAGTAGGATGGAAAAGAAAGAAGGAAAAACTGAACTGAGCAACACTGATCCATTTTTTTACAATTATACCCAATTTCCTTAAGACAGCAGCGCCGAAGTCCTGTTTCTCCCAGATGTGATGCCCCAAGGAAAAACTTTTCCACCTGTTACTCATCATATGACTCATAAAAGGTAAGCAGCAGAACTGAAATGCATTAACTTTTCATTTAAGGTAGATAAAATGCTCTATAAATATTAATTCCATAGTACAAACATATATGCTTACAGTATGCTGCAAAGCTTGAATCCATCAAGTCTTATGTTACTGTAATTTATGTTACTCATATACAAATCCATGTAAAAAATACATATGAATGATAAAATATGATATTTGCCATGTTTATGGCTGCTGCATTGTTCTGTTAATAATAAATTACTTGCATGTAGGATCTGGATTATATTTTTTATTATTATTTTTCTGTGATTTTTATTCATTTCAATAGTTTCTTTTATCTTTATAAAGTAATTTTCACTAGGAGGTACAGTGCACAGAACAGACAACAGTTTGTGTCACTTTTGCTGCCATCTTGCGTTTAAAAATGAGAATTGCAATCAGGGGGAAAAAACGAGGAAAACTGATGTTTCTCTCTGTTTACTGTTTATTTTTGTGCACTGCACATGTTCATTATATACATCCTGTAACAGTAAACAGAACCTAAAAAGAAAAACACATTAACAAAAATTTTACACAATTAATTAATACTTGAACAGCAGACAGGCAAACACGTGACATAAAGTAGTCAAATCTGACTCAGACATACCACAGCTCCAGACAACACATGACTGATTACAGTACAGAGGTTAGCTGTAAGATTGCACTATCAGTCAGCGGTGGGTTAACAAGGGTCGTTTCACATTTAGGTCCTCGGTGTAAATAGATAAGACAGCTCTCTTCATCAGGTATGCTCAAATAAAAGAAAACACAGAACATCAGCTTCAAGTTTAGTTTCAGTCTGAGACCTGCTGTCTTTCAAGGACTCCAAACAAAACTTTTCCTCCTGAATGAAAGTTCTCTATGGGTGAAGCAAACCTTCCCTGCAGTCGATGTTTATTCTACAGTGGGAATCTTGAGCGATTTGAAACTGACTGGAAAGCGCAAGGTAAAGTCTAATTCTCATCCAACCGCTCAATTACATCAAGATAACATGAGTGTCAAGAATGGTATCTATTTATGAGGACATGAATGCAAATGTGATGCTTTTACAGTTTTGAACAGTTGCATGATTTCCAATTACCGGGTTGTTAACCTGGGAAAAAAATAAAACTTACAGCTTGTTTTACATAAACAAAACAATTCCTCCACACTCTGCATGTCAAAAACTATACTTTTCCATACATTTGCAATTCATGTTTTTGCATAAATTGGGAAAAAAAAAACTTTACTGTGAACCCAATAGAGCAGTGGTGCCCAAAGTTGGTCCTCGAGGGTCAGCATCCTGCACGTTTTAGTTCTCTCCCTGCTGGTGATAACAACCTTTACAGCATGTCAATGTTCTTCTTATGCCTTCTGATGAGCCACCATTTGATCCAGGTGCATTAAACCAGGGAGAGAACTGAAACACGGAGGACGCCGGCCATCCAGGACCCACTTTGGGCAGCGCTGCATTAAAGATTTTATTTCTGCAACAGTCAGGCTGTAAATGTAAACTGTAAAACCCGCAGAAGGAAATTCAATCTGGGATCAGAATGGAAGTACATATGTTCTTCCTTCCCTACCTGGAAAATACAAAGAAACCCAAATCCTAATATTAACACATTTTAACCAGAACGTTAAACGTCAAATATTGCAAGAACTTATTGATATTTCATTGGATTGGTTAAATGTTCCAATGTGTAAAAACCAAATGCAAAAACAGTGTTGCTGTGCTTCTGATTGAATGAAGTAATAACTGGACCATGCAGAGGTCGAAACTCAGCACAAAAGGTTTGCTGCGTATCAAAAGCATGGAGCTGATTCCAGGAAACAGCCAGTGAGTCCAGGAATCTCCAGTCCTAGTCCTTGAAAGTTGCTGTCCTGCAGGTTTTAGATAGATCCCTGATCCAACACATTTGAAACAAATGATTGAATTACCTCTTCAGAGTGGTAATCAAGTTTGGCAAAGGCCTGGTACTGAGTCACTCATTTGATTCAGGTGTGTGGAGAATTGATACATCCAAAACCTGGAGGACGGCAGCTCTTGAGGACTAGGGTTGGAGACTCCTGGTCTATTCATTAGAGAGCTGAGCGGGGCTGTAGAAGGTCCACTGATGGGACTCTGACTCATCAGATGAAGAATATACACTGGTGCATTGGGTCCTGGGTTTCTCCTGGTGTGCGAAATTGTCAGGCCTCATGTGGCAAGAGTATCCAGACAGTTCCTGGAGCCCAAACACACCTGACGTAAATCCAACCCAACTTCTCTGTGGTGCCATGTCCACCCAACTCCATTAGGTCTCACCTCAGTTTGGTCAAAAGGTCGAGTTTACCCTGGTATGCATCTGCCTTATAGTGTTTAATGTTTTCATGGACATTATTATAATTATGAAACAATTTCCATATGAAGAAACAGAATCATCAGTAAAATTAGCTCCAAAACAAACTGAAGAACAATTGTAGCTGATATTAATGGAACAAAGCTCACACAAGTTATGTTGAAATGAAACAATTTCAAACAGTTCCCTAAGTCAGGCCTCCTGTACTTTACTTTTGATATGAAACTGTGCAAAATGGAAATAAATGTCTCATCAAAGTAAACAACACATATGAAGTGAAAACAACACAATTTTTAAAGTTCAGTTCCTCGTTGTTTTGAAGACACGAGTTATTAAGGGTAAAATCCAATTTCAAGAGGTGATGGAGTAATATCAAAATAATGAACGAAACAAACAAAATCAGTAAAAATTTGTAAAATGTTTCACATCTTTGCTTTAATTTTTTGACTGATGGTGTAATAAATCAAGATTTATCAGATAAAATCTATTTAGGTTTGTTTCTTTCTCCTGATTAACATCTGGTTGCTCACATGGCTTTTTCTAGGTAAATGCAGTCATTGTGTGGGATTATCAGTTTAGTGAAACAAATATGTTTTGTGTTGATATGAGCAAATTTTGCCTGCCTGGCTGAAGACAAACTGAACTCAAATAGCCTGGCTGATATGATTAAACCATAAACCTAAGATTAATTGTTACACAACTCATTTAGCAAAGATACAGATGTATTTTTGTCATTGAGGCGTATTGCTTTGTAATTTGATCAAACATGTGCATCAGCTGCTTTTTAAGTACATTAAAAATGTTTGTGCTTTCACAGGTTTTCAATTTTAAATTGATATTACTTTATGAGGTGCTTTGCAGTCCTACAATGTACAAATCCCAGCTTACAGAAAAAAATCAGTAGTCAGAAAAAAGTGTCATTTCTTTTCACATTTTTTGATCTAACAACCAATTATTTTAAACACCTATTATCATGTAATTAGCAGAAATAAAAGCCCATCAGGAATCACAGTCAAAAAGCTCTGAGAAGTTGTTTTCACTAAGTATTCAGGTACCGTCTTAAAGTTGTTTCTTATTAGATTAAAACCAATTATTGCAAATTTAATAATAATAAAAAATAACAAACTCATGATGTGTTTCAGTTCTGCCACAAAAATGATTCAGCGATTTTATAATCAGCTCAGAGCAAAGTGTTAACAAGGACCAGCTGACGGCTCTGATTGAATTAGAAAAACAAAAATAGTTTCTTCAAGTGAGTGTTGCTCTAAATATTATTTTGCCAGTGATGATCATCTCCACATGATGAGGCTATTCACATCATCATGTGAATAGCCTCACATATTAAGAATGCACACAAACAAACAATGTGTCAAATAATCAGCAAATTCAAGGAGAAGAAATTGCCATGAGTGCAGAGCTTACTCAGGAACGGCAGCAGGGATGTGTGTGTGTTTTCGCATGTGAGGCGAACACAAATGTCAAGGAAAGACCAACATTTTACATGAAGTACCAGGAATAGGCTGGAGGAATTAAGCAAAGTTATCTTATCGACTGAAGCCTCATTTAAAACTGCTTGAGACATCTGGAAAAGTAACTTTTCCGAAAGGACATGGTGGAAGCTGCTTTAAGTAAACCATTCATGGACGGGGTTCTCTCTAGTCCACTCACAATTTTGCCTGGGAACAACATCATGAAATAAAGAATGGCATCACCACAGCCTCCAGGAATGTCTTTATACCACATTAACTTGACAAGGCAAAAGTGATAAAAAACAAAAAAGAAATCTCATCAAATCTTAATTCTGCTGAACAAATATTGATGGAATTTCAAAGAACAAATAATGTTTTGTGGAATAAAAACCTACCTTTAGATAATTTTACAGTAACTTGATGTTGCTGCCTTTTAATTTACCCTTCCTATGGATTGGATTTCACGACAGACCCTGAATGCATTTTCACACAAATCAAAGAGCAAACTCCACATTCTAGCTAACATAAATGCATATAAATGCTTGTTGTGCCTTACAGTAAGAGCGTCTGCTGTCTCAGTAGCTCTGACATGGAGCAGCCGATGAAATGTTTGTTTTTCTCTTATCCTGCGGTCTCCTGTTTTCAGACAGCTCCGTGTCCCAGACGTCTCTGTTGGTTTGATTGAGCTGATCTGAGGGGTCAGGGAAGGGGTCAGTGAGCTTTGTCGCTGTTGCACCACATACTGTACATACAGAGAGCAAACGTCTGTATTCAGAAGCTTCTGTTGTCTGTTTGGTCGTCTGTCGGCGTCACCGATGTTAGGAGTTTTGGGCAAAAGGAGCAAACTGAGTGAAAGCGCAGGTATAAAGGCAGATGATGTTACATGGTGAGTCATTTCAGAGGTGGTGACACTTTTAGGGGTTAGGACAGAGAACTGGAAGGAACATCCTGACGTTGCTCACTTCTTTTCACTTGCTTTTAGGAGTAGAGAGGCTTTTGTCCTTGGCTCTCAAATTCTGACCAGGCATCGTTCAGTTCCATGAAAATCATCTTGGCATATTGTTCATAAGGTTGTCCTGTTGCCTGTGAAGCAGGAGCAAAGGAATTTTAAATATGGAACATAAGGAAAATTAAATATGAAAGCTTGGACACACAAGATAAATCTAAAAAGTGAGCAAGACAGAGAAGCATCACCTCATCTTCTCATCTTACTTAATTTGCTACACATATAAGTTCTACATTTACTCCAATTTACAGTGTTATCATTCTTATTCATTCCCGGCATATATTGCATCATATATTTTTCCCATTTCATACCAATTCCAGTGTTTGGAAAATATGTTTATCTTTAAATTTCTTTCAATTCACACAAACTCGGGCATTTTAAGCCTCTACGCATAAATAGAGCAAATATATATCCTACAACTAATCGTGCACTAATAATTATATTTTGAAAGCAGTTGTAAAAATTGGTGGGAAGATGATAAAAAAGGGTTTATGAACTACTGTTGTATAACAGACATTTTCATACCATCTGGCCTGAAGCTGTCACTGACCCTTTAGAACAATCCTGATATCCTGATTTCCTCCAGTGATCAATTAGGGGTCTTGTGACTGCTTCACTACCCACCTCTGATTGGGACCACTTAGTCTTTTGTTTCTGCTTTTGTCCAATAGAAAAAGAGGACAGATAAGATAAAGGCATGTATTCCGTTTTCTCCTCGATGTAAGCATGATGGAGCAGTTACTTCAGAAACAAAAATAGAAATCCTGACTGACTCTGCAGGTAAAGACAAATTTCTGTACCTTTACTTTGTTCATTCCTAAGATGTAACTCAGTTTAGTCCAAGAGTTCAACTGTGAATTATTCTTTTTTTTAATTATCTTACAGGTATCATCTGTTTTCTTTTTGGTGGCACTAATGTTCAACTCTCTCCAGGTTCTTGCTTTTATATAAAACTCTTCAAGATACAGAGGAGGACTTTTACTTCCACAACAAAAATGTCTTTTTTCTTTGCGCTCCTGATACTGATGCTGGTGGTAACCCCCACCAGAGCCCTGCAGCACATACAATTCCCAGACTTAAAAAGAGACGACAGAAACATTTTCCTGACCATGGCATGGCAAGTGGCCAACCACCTGCACCCAAACTCCAGCTGCTACGTCTGCGGCCTGATGCCCTACACAGCTGGCGAGGGTTTACCTCTCATGGTCCTGCCTGCCTCAGACTGCGACACGTGCCACCTGATGCACATTCACCAGCCCAGCTCCTATTCTCACCCCGACTGCCCGAGTTTGAAAATGAGGCCGCTTGACTGTGCGAAAGGACGTGGAAACTGCAACAGATGTCTCCAAACCCCAAAACCGGTTCCCATCTCCGTCCTCCCTCAGAGGTTCACTTGGTGTTTGGAGAACAACGGCCACGTTCCAGTGGGACAATCGGACTGCCTTCGCACGTATAAGTGGGGCTCAGGACGGAGGGAAACTGACTGGAAAGCTTTTAATGCTGCTCCCCATCAGTGTCTGGATGCGGCAGGAGAGACTCACATGGATGCTTTGGCCTTCCGCACAGCCACCTGCTCCATCTCCTCTCCTGTTGGCATGTACTGGGTGTGTGGGACCCTCGCTTACCCCTATCTTCCGGTGGACTACAATGGACGCTGCGGGCTGGGATACGTGGTCCCAGCAATGAGGGTGACGCGCTCCCTGCCGCAGAAAACCTTTCTCAAGCGAGGACGGCGTGGAATTTCAGATTTTCTCGGAACACACGACCAGTCGCCTTTTAAAAACACTCTTGGGACACTTCTTCCTTTTTACGGAGTCATGTCTGCTTTAGATCAGATCGCTGCTCTGTCCAAGGCTGTAGAAGTGATAGCTAACGAAACTGGCAAGGCTCTCACTCTCATGTCGAATGAGCTCGCCTCCGTTAGACTTCTAGCGTTGCAGAACCGAGCCGCCCTGGACTTCCTTTTAGCCGCTCAGGGAGGAACCTGTGCCGTCATCGGATCTGAATGCTGCACTTTTGTTCCTGATTACAACATCACAATCCATGAAATAGTCAACCACCTTCAAGAAACAGGGAAATCCGTCCATCAGGAAGGAAGTTCCATGTTTGACTTTTTAAAACAAGTCTTTGGATCCCTCAGCTATAATGTCATTCAGGTACTTATTGTTGTGGTTGTTTGTATCGTCGTGTTGTCGCTCTTTGTGTCGTGTATAAAAAAAATCTTGTGCAGGTAAAGGAAAAGCAAAATAAAATTTTCCCTGTCATGTGAAAAGAAGTAACTGGTAATTTGTCTTAGAAACCCATTTTGTTGAAAATATCAAATGTAACCCCTTCCTCTTGCACATGCAGGGTGTGATGGATGGGGCCTCTGCTTCTGAGACATATAATCCTGAAAAATGTAATCATTTAAGATGTTTAATAAGTATCACAATTAAACATGTGAATTTTCAATATTTACACTTTTTATTTGTATTAAGATCAAAGTATATAGCAATTTAATTGCAACACTTATATTGCTTTACTTTTTGTATTTAGTTGACTTGTCACAGTCAGGTTTTCTGATGGGTTCCTGTATGTATTTTAATGATGAAAATATGAAAAATGTCATCTAAAATAAAATATTCAGCAAGGTAAAGGCAGAGAGCGGAAAAAGCAGCAAATTACATATTGATAAAAATTAATTGGCAATACACCTTCACATTAAAGTTGCTTTTGCTGCTGGACATGGAAATAACTGATTTTACTTTTTCTAAATTAACATATACCACCATGAAATTATGATTCTATGTCCACTTTTGTTTGCAAAATTGGCTGTTAGTTTAAAAAACTAATAGATTTTATGTTTTAATTTGCAAAAATAACCACTTTGCAGTAAATCTATAATTAGAAGACTTTTGGTAAAATATGCAAACACTTCATCAAATCAAGCTGAAAAAGGACCAAAATTCAACTTGATTTTATATGAAGAAAGTAAAAGTAGTTTTTGTTTCATAGATCCATAATAAGACATTATCGCAAAACAGCTTAACAGGAAAACAATTTGGCCTAAGCTAAATTTTGAAAGGTTTCCATGTACACACAGGGTCTTTCCTGTTAATCATGTTCCTCACCTTATCAGGGTGAACAACCAGCACTGCTTTGCGGTAAACCTTCTTGACCTGTTCCGGGGTAACCAGGTCAGCCATGCCCACTGGCTTCCAGCGAGTCTCCCCCTCCCAAAGCACCGTGTGCATGGTGGACAGCAGGGCGCGGATGTTACGCTCCTTCCCCTCGATCCAGTCCAAAATCTGGGTCACAAGTTGGAGGGAGCGCAGAGACGGAGGCGCCATTGGCCAGTAAGGACCAGAGTTGAAACAATTATCAACAAAACCTCTTTCAGCAGTTCTGGCTCTGGTGGATCTCAAAAGGAGTAATTAGATGAACCAAAAGTTTGGCAGCAGAAAACCAACACTGACTGCTTCATTAATTCTGGAAAAAACAGCCAAATGCTTTGTAAACTTACCAACTCACTTCTATGAGATGGAGAAAGAATATTTTTATGTTTATTGGTGTCCGTACCTTAATTTTCTCTGGGTCCATCTCTTTGGCCATTTCCTCCTTCCTCATCTCTGCTATTGTCCTGGGGCCTTTTTTTTCTTTGGTCCCTGCAAATCCCTGACCAGACAGCAGGTCATCAAAGTTAGCATCCGAGGCTCTGGGCTTACAACCTGGAACACAAAAGCACGGAATAAAGTTTTTAAACACCTGCAATTACAATAACACAACCTGTTGTCATGTAGTATTCAGAAGAAAAAAATATGAATCTCACTTAATTAAAACTCTGAAATCTAGATGTTACATCACAAAGACTAACATATCTCAGTTTATTACAATTATTGACCGTCAAAATACACTTAAAAATAACACTCATGTCAGGTGGAGCGAACCTGTGGGACTGGTAGTGGATAATTATACATTTTCATTACAAACCTTATTTACTTTGAGTACCACAGGGCTCAATGTTTGTAATTATAACACAGGGCAGTCAAATGTATTTTAAATGCCAGCTGGTGAAAAGTTCTCTGTCCGCTTGGTTTTGTTTAGCATTTCAAGCGAAACCCTTTATAACTTATATTTTGAAAGTTTTCTAGAAGTAAATCTTTAATTACAACCCCTCACTCTACCAACACCATGTACAGCTCAAGAGTCAACATGATTTATTTACCCGTCCCCGCCTGTGGTTTGCTCCCGGCGCTCGGAGAGACTCCTCCCATTGCAGAGAAGCTAACATTGTAGTTGGGTCGATTCTGAGGCGATGTGTGAGGAATGGATGCGTGGCTGGGGCTGGGCTTTGGTTGGGCAGTCGGACCCTGTCCTTGGGCTTGCCAGCCTCCGCCACCTCCGGCGCCGGGCTGCCAGGAGGAGAAGTTGGCTCCGGTGTGGGGCTGCCAGCCTCCTGTGTGCTGGGGGGACGGCTGCGGCCGCGACGGGGAACCCATTGGTGGGAAGGACGGAGTTGTTCCTGTTGGAGTGCTGGGTTTGCTGGAGAATCCAGAAGCACCTGAGGGTAAAGACAGAAACGGTGGTAAACTGACCAGGATAAAATGTAACGAAATATTATAAGTAAATCTTTGGACCTCCAAGGCTTCCGGACAGGTTTCCGATGTCGGCGAATGGATCCAAGGTGTTTGGCTTAGTTTGGTGGGTGGGCGTGCTGTGGACTGAACCTGTGGGACTGGTAGTGGCTGATCGACTGCCAATACCAAAACCTCCGCCTACATCAGACAATTTGAAAAAAAAAAAAAAAAATAAAAAGAAGAAGAATTCAGGAGTGAATTCATGAAACTGTGCAACCTTAATTCCCTCCCACATCTTAGGTTGCATTGAACAATGCAGATCCAAACATGTCAATCAAATCCAGCAGATGGAAATATTTTGCAAATGTTTTTTCTCAGATTGCATATCTCTTCTTCTCAGACTCATGCACAGGAATTGTGGAAGCGATTAATGAGGTAAAAAACATATTTGAATTAACAGAAATCCACTGTCCTGTACTTGAGGAGCCATCAACATCTGACTTCAGGAAACATGTTGTGATGCTATTTCTAAACCACTGAGTGATTTATTATCTAAAATAAAAGAAGAGCAAAGATCCCAAGACTGATTTACAGTAAACTTAGTGTACAGTTTGGAGAAATATTAAAATCTTCCAGAAAAAAGGATCAACATTCCAGATCTTTTCAGTTGACAATTTATCCCACAACTAAGTTTTCAACAGGTGGCAGCAGTAACAGTGCTGCTCTTGGAGATTGAAAAGCCATTTGCTCCAGCTTTAATTCGCATATTTAGAGGCACATGTCCCACTAATCCAGCATGATGTCACATGTAAATGTAGACAAATGTCTCAGTGCACATATATGCTGGTTGTTTGAGTGTGTGTACCTGTGTTTGTGGTGGCAGGTCTGTTCCAGTCCCAACCTCCCATGGCATTTTGCTGCTGAATGTTGACGGTAGGTGTGGCGGGTGGGACAGGGGAGCTTCTGCCTGTATGGTCACATAAACGTTGGCCGGAGAAAGAGCACACAGTGGAATGACGTGTTGTTATAAGGCTTTTGCACACATTTTTTAAATCTAATTTAATAACTAGCAATATCACAAAATGTAAATACATTCAGGTCGAGTTGTTATGTAGAATGGAATGTGCTGGAAATAAAATAGTTAAATATGTATGAACTGTAAGTAGTCATGCAAACTATTTAGTGCAGAACATAAACTGCATAAGTATTGAAACCAGACGTCTTGCATAAGGCAACAAAAAACACTAGAGAGGCGTTGCAGTCCAACAATCCATAACTTTTAACGCTAACTAGAGCAAATGAACAAAACAATCAGCGCAGCAATACTATAAAACATGCCTAACCTGACTTGTGTGTGAGAAAAGGCAGCAAAGCAGCAGAAGCATGCCTTACCCAGGCTTGTAGGCTGCAGGGTGGGTGATGGAGAACGAGCCACATGCACAAAGGGGTCTGGCTGCCCCACATTACCTGGTCCGAGGAACGAGCCCATCATCTCCTGAGGCTTAGACATAGGAGCTGATCCAAAAGGATGAAATGCTGCAGGACACAACCTGAATCATTAACCCATTTCTGTGACAAATGATTATTTTAAAGTTAGAATCTGTTCCATTGGGACTTAAGTAACTTTTAAAAAAGTAATAATAAGTAATTTAAAAAACAACAAGGCATTACATTTTTTTTTTTTCATGTTTTCATGTTATCAAGGAGAGTTAGACCTGGATGAACTAAACCAGATAAACCAAATAAATTTAGAATCAACCAAAAATTCTATTAGTATTTAAACCAGATCAGTGGATTCAGCTTGAAATACTCTTTTAAGAGGTCAACAAAAAGATGAGTTTTTAATTTCATGTTATATTAAGTCAAAAAAATAAAATGATCAAAATGTTAAACCTGACAAAATGTTCAATATTTAAAGGATGCAACTTAAAAATGTTTGCTTACAACATTTTTCATTCATACTTATTCAGACTTTGAAAATTGTTAAATCAAGTTTCACAGTTTCCTACTTTGTTCAAGTAAGAACAAGGTTATTAATGGCAAATTACCAACAGAATCAAAACATTCACCTAACATCCAGATCTGTGTTCCAAACATTTTCTAAATTAAAAATTATAACTGTGGTGGCTTTACCTAAAGTTAGTTTGTAAGTTGAATGTATTTTCAAGTGTTTCACCTGGTGCAGCAGGGGACGGACCCGGTGAGGCAGTATTGGGGGCCACTTTGTGCGGAGTGGACTGAGTGGACGAAGGCGCACTGGCCGGCTGCGGCGGAGCCCCGAACAAATCTCCTAGGAGGTCAGTGGCTGCAGCCGCTGCAGGCTGAGCAGAGGGACATGGGCGGTTCATGTCTTCCCCACTCAGGCCAAGAAGGTCCACTTCCTCAGTGGGTGCCGATGCAGCAGGAACTGGAGCTGCGGGTTCTGGTTTCTGAGAGGCAGCGCTGATGCTGCTTCGCTGGCTCGACAGCGACAACATTTCATCATCGGAGGGTTCGCTCTCCTCACAATGGGCCCGACCTTCTCCGTGCTGCCGGCTTGGTTCTTCGGTGGGAATTAATAGAAACAAAACACTTTAGGTAGGAAGCCCTAAGAAAAATCTGTTCCAGTTAGACAATGCAACGTGTGGACAAGAGAGAAGCAGATACACGGGGAATAACTCCACACAAAGCGGACGGAGACAAAAAGCAGGCTAAGAGGAACTGAGGCAGAAATAAACTGGAGAACAGTGGGAGCTTACAAAGGTTATAGCTGCTACAAGCAACAGCTAATCTACTGTGCACTTTAATGTACAAAAAGGTCTGACTGAACAGTAGCAAAAAGTGTTGTTTTATAGAAGAGAGATTCTGATTTAGGACCCTTAAGGTTTCTTCTGCAGAATTAAGCTGCTGGATAACAGTGAGGCAGATTTCAGAGTTAGAGGTAAGACGAGGAGCTCTGTCCTCCGCTTAGAGCAAAGCCATTGCTCAGTCCCACTGAATCCATCTGTGATGCGTCATCATGGACCTGTTACCACTCAAGTCCAATAAGAGGAAAGAAAAGGGCCGACTGAGGGTTATCTAACTGCTAACCTAATAAAGGAAGACGACACGTTTTACTTTGGAATAATTGAACGTATTCAATCTATTTGCTTTTAGCTGGGTTTGGGGCGTACATTTAGTCGACCTGAGCTAGTGTAAACCAAGAGCAATATTTCACCTTGGTAGAATAACAAACAGATTTTATTTTTTGCTTTCATAGGAGACTTTTAGAGGGAACTTATGTAGTTTTAGGGCTTCTGACTTTAGATACAAGCTAAAAATACTGTCTGCTGTCGTCACAAAGGCTTTCAGTGGACGGGTTTTACTGTTTCTCATTATCCATTTAAGTCCCTGGTGGCTGAACATTTCTACCAAAGTGATATATCACTTAATACCAACATGGGCTTAATTTCAATTCAATCAATGCACATCATAAACGTATAGAGCCAAACAGAGTTTCCATTAGCACAAAATGTATGCGTCGATATTTTAATCTAGTTCCTGGATGAGTGGGATTGAATTGAACCAGGCCCTCGTTAACTATGACCACTGTGTGTTTCCTTTAATAGATCCACAAACTGCTTCCTTCTTACCCTCTAGATCCAAGCCCTCCATCTCATCTTGCAAGGACAAAAATTGGCCACATCAGTTTATTTTTGTTAAAACAAGAAGGCACTAATATGTTGTTGAAAGTGCACAGCGAAGAACAAATGTAGAATTTTTGAAAATGAGTTAATTTAGAATACTTTGGAAGATTAATTTAGACTTTATCTAATCATTCTTTACTCATTTCTGGATCAAATTCAGGTTAGCTGTAGTGACATAAGCCAGTTGTTTTTGCATTTTTGCTCAATGTTACAGTTGAGTCAACTCAGAAATGGAAAATAAAAAAGGATAAAAGAATTTACTTTAAAAACACACCATAAACCTTTGAAAACAAAAGCTAAAAGAAGCCTGTGATATGCTAGCAACAAGCCCACTGTTCATTTTAAAATGCAGCTTTAGACAAATCTTTTCATATGATTTTGTAAAATAGGATAAGTTATTTTATTTTGTAGCAAGTTTAATGTTTGTAATTTTATGTAATTTCAAAGTCAAAACAAATTAGTTCATTTGAAAGTGCACTAAAATCATGTCAAATAATACCAAAATAATTATTAGAAATTAGGGGGAAAAGGGAAGAAAAAAAATGTTCAATTAAATCCAATTTATTTACTGTGTGCAGCATATTTAAGAACACAGAGCAGCTTCTGAACAAACAATATTGTATAAATTCAAATTTAAAAACCATTTTACTTATTTTCAACTTATTTCATGGATTAAATACTAGCATTTGAATACCTGCAATAGCCAGTGCGTCCTGATGCTCCTGGTGGCCGGAGAAGAGCAAACTGGGACTCAGGTCTTTACAGGGAAACTGCTCCCACGGTGGGGTCAAGTCTTTCTGCTTGTCCACTCCTTCTACCTCCACATCAAGGATCACATGGAACAGCTGAGGATATTTCTCCGGGGAGTCACAGGCATCGAGCTCCGGTCTACGGAGAATTATAAGGCGCGTGCAAAGGAAATGAATGGTCACACTTATTTTTCCAAATAATAAAAATGATGATTTTTCTTTATTTTACTAGAAGTGGGACAAATACGAAGCCTCTTTCTCACTTGTTAAACTTCAACATGGTGGTTCCAGGAGCAATAAAGCCAGTGTGGAACTGGATCTGGAAGATCTGAGTGTTGGACACCTAACAAAAAAAAACAAGACAAGGATTATTTTTTATCCAGCTCCATATTGTTCAGACAAGAATAATTTAAAAAGTCAGTGCAGACTCTTTTGACAAATAACGTTAATGTTATTACTGTATGTTATTGCATGCAGTCAGAGCCCAACAAACACAAACACTGCTCCTAAAAACAGAACTAACAACTGATTAGATTGTTGAAGTAGTAGACATGATGAAGATTTTACACTCCTTAGTGTCCTTCACTTTACTATGATTATTAGTTTCCTATGATAGATCTTGCTGAAGGAATATAAGGAACATTACCTTGGCCTGCAGACGCCCTCCAATTGTTGACCTCATGTGGTAGACAGAAACCACAACATCTCCATGAACACTCACACCGAGGGGGAAAACAACTTTCCCCTCCTGGATCCTGTGCTCTCTGATGAAATAGGAACCAGGAACAGTTTGGGGATAGTATAGATGGTACAGTATAGCATAGATGAGTATTTTTAGACAATGAAAACCATTTTTAGTCAAATAAAATACATTTTTAGCAACGACACAAAAGCACTTACATGTGATGACATTATTCTTAAAAAATCGATTTCTTTATGATTTATCAGCTTGTAGAAAGTAAGACTTTTTTGTCTTACCTCATCCTCTCGTATTCTTGCGCTGTGGTAAAGATCTTTGTCTCTCCAATCAGAACGTCACAGAAGGGCCGACAGCCGCTGCGCTGCTTGTTGAAACAGGGGATTGGACTCATAGTGAGGCCTTTGATCACCAAGGGCTTGGAATGCGGCAGAGTGGGCTTCTCTGACACCATGCTACATACATAACCTATGTACCTGTATGGGAATAAAAGTTACAGAAAAATGTAGTTTGATTTACAGTGTAAAAACGTAGAATCATTCAAATTATTTGTTCCTAAATAATTTAGGAACAAATTACATTAATTTAAAAGTAAAATTCACGTAATAATAGATTTATTACACTGAAAGTGATTTATTTAAGCGTCTACTTTTGATTATTTTAAAGATCATGTTATTATATAGACAATAATGGCGGTGTCTGCAAACTTGTAAGTTGTCTGGTAGACAGTTATTGACAAGGTAGAGCAAAAACAGCCATGCTAAAGAAGCTATGGCCTTTATCCTTGCATACAAAGTTATATGTTCAAGGATAAAAATAGAAAATTGTATGGAAGAAAAACCTGTGGCGATGAAAGATGTATAATAAGCAACTGAGTTTTACTGAAACAACATAACTTTTTGTTGATCTTCATAATTTATACAAATTTACCAACAGAAGAACAGTGTCAGAAAACCCCCCAGCAACACTGGACTTGAGAGATGGATTATCCTTCAACTGATGTTACCGCAGCCGAAAGATTTGAAAACTTCATATCTATTGTACATCAGGTATTCAGCCCTGGCCTGAAGCAACATGTGTTTTTATGATGGTGCACATTTGTCCTTGAGTGTAGAAATAACTTCGCCTTGTTATTCCTGACTGATTCAAATATTAGGTTTGCCTAAACAGCAACATAACATTCCTTTCAAAATGGTCGGGGGAACAAACTTAAATTGTGTGTGAAAAAAAATCTGTCTCAGAACTCATGGACCCAAACCTGCGGTGTGAGGGCCAGAGTCCGGATCCTGGTCTCTTGGCGCTGAGCAGCTGAATGGCAGGAACTGGGTGGCTGAAGAGATGGCAGAAGCAGAACATGGCACAGACCAAAACACCGGAGGGAGCGCGGCCATCCTGTGTGCACACAAAGCAGATGCTCAAACGGCTTCCACAATTATTGGCCCTTACTTATTTGAAGAGGGTAAGACTTTTAGCAGATAACAGGAAGTCTGAAAGGAGAGCAGTACATCTCCATGTTTGGAGCCACTTTTTTCTACGTTTAAGCACTTTGTATTGCCTTGTTGCTGAAAATGTGCTATATAAATAAAATTACCTTACCTTACATTTAACTTTTTGTTAGAATAAAGAAGGTTAAACAATATAGAGTTTTTGGTTATGTAGTCTAACAGCTGAGGGGTGGAAGGATCTCTTATAACACTACTTTGTATACTTAGTATGCAGCAGTCTGTCACTGAAATATCTCTATAGTTCTGCAACAGTTTGATGCATGGAGTGGGAGAAGTTTTCATATTTTAACTAAAGTTCTTCTGTCTCCTAAGACAGAGCTGGCCTTCCTGATGTTGCGATGTTAAAGGGCTATTTCACAGTTTTTGATGAGTCTGGAGTGTGTTAACTATCTCGAATTAAAAATCCAAAAACATTTTGAATCTACACTGGACAGAGATTCTTTAAGAAAGTTTGTAATTATGAAGCATTTTATTTATTTGTATAGAACAAAATGTAAAAAAAAATTTTTGGCTCTTTTGTATTGCCTCATCTTGTAAGCTGAATGCATTATTACATCCCTACCTAATACAATATTAACATATGTTTTAAATTCCTGACTGTTTTCTTTCCAGTATAACTTGTTGCAGTTTATTTTAGGTTGCAGTGAAGCACAAACCTCTTGGGGACTGGAAGCAGTGAGAAATGTTTTCAAAGAGAAACTAATTCAGTGGAGATTATGCAAGAGGGAGACGTTTGCCAATCCACTGCCAAACCACAGCAGTTTGGCAATAACATCTCCCCCCACATGCCAGTGTTTCTAATGTCACTAAATAAGAGCAGAGACAGTTTGCACTCTCTGAACCAAAACACATCAGTGTGTGTGTATGTCTGTGTGTGTGTGTGTGTGTGTGTGTGTGTGTGTGTGTGTGTGTGTGTGTGTGTGTGTGTGTGTGTGTGTGTGTGTGTGACAGTATGAGAAATTAGCAGAATGCAAAGTTATTTTGACTGTATTTAGTATTACTCAAAACTACATCTGAAGCTCTGGTCGTACATAGAGATTTGAGCATCTTACCGAACAGGTGATGACACACACATTCTTTGGGTTCTGTTTGAGCCAGTTGTGCATGTTCTTGCACACAGCAAACAGGTTGTGAAGGCTGGGAGCTTGGCGAGAAGGCCAGTTGCACTCTGACACCTGGAAAAGGGTTCGACAAAATGGGGGGTGAAACGAGCAGTAGAGAGTGAGAGAGATTAGAAGACAAGGAGAAAAAAGGTTGATGAAATCAAGCAAAACAAAAAGGGAGGCAGAAGGAGGATGAACAGTTTGGGAAAATGAAAAGATGGGGGGAGGAATAGGGGGAGGTGGAGGTCAGAAAACTGCAGCACAGAGCAAAACAACACAACAGTTGCCATGATGAGTCATCTGCTACAAGTATTTATGCTCCACAGCATTTCGATTTTTATCTGCCGCAGGGTGGCAGTATTTTATTAAGAGAGCTCCCATGTAGGCTTTAACTTTTAATTCAAACCCAGCTGTGCAAAAGTGCTGCATGCCATTAGGAAAGACACCATGGAAAGAGGCGACAAACCTACAAAACATATTATGACATTTGGATGTCATCTATAACACAAGTTATTTAGAAAAAATGCTGTGGTGAATTCACCTTAAAAAATAATCAACAATCTTCTCTTATTATTATCAATGAAGCAACAGAAAGTATAAATATCAAGGTTTTTTTATTAACAAATGTCATTTTTAGGAGTCTTGCACAGCTTTATGCAAATAAAGGTCAATTTATCTAACTAAAAATGTGCTGTGAGTGACAATAGCACAGGGATTAATCAGGTAATATTCCCCGTTTTAGACCTGAATCAGCTGCATTTTAGGAGGCAGAAAGCAAGTCCCCCAGTAACAGCAGGTCATTTGCTGGTCATCTTCACATCAGTTTCACAAATCAGAAGAAAGGCGGCGACAACGTTCTCACCTCAGTGGTGTAAAAAACTAATGCTCTGTCACATGCCCTTTGATTCTAGTAACATATGACTTATTAGTATATCAATATGTAATATTAATATATTAATATATCACAGTATAAATCAGAAAAACATCTCCACTGCCACAAATTCACATTTAATAGCTGAAGCATAATAATGCACTGAGAAATGTAGAAAAATCCAGTGTTTAATTTCAACATATTTATCAAGTTTAGGAAAAAAAGTTTCATGTTAAGAAATAATCTGTAAAAATAATACAAGTTACAAGGATGTCCTATACTTGAGTAACACGTATTCATTGTTATTTTAAATTTTATACATAAACTTTGGGAAGAAAATGTAGACTAAAAACTTGGTAACACCTTTTTGCCATTATGCTCTTTAGTGGAAGTCTAACAAGCAGAATTGCAGCAAAGACTGTCTTTTTATTTATTTGTTTATTCAAACGTTTTTGAACCTTTCTTTCCTGAAATGCCAATTATCGTGAGGAAACTGTATTGATACGGAGAAATTAACAGACTTGAACAGCTGGTCCTGGTGTCACTCTGCCACCATCCAGAAAGCAGCTTAAGCTGCTTATAATCAAAGAAACTCGGTGCCACAGCAACCAATAACCAAAACACACAAGCATCTAAAACATACGAGACATAATCACACTAACCCTGTTGGAGAATTTGGCGCCTCGGTAGTTTCGTTGTGAAAGGTTGAAAACTGTGTAGTGGTCGGCATGACGACTGTCGAGGAACGAGCGAATGTCCTCCACATGGTTCTGGTAGCCAATCTGGACTGACTCGGCAGGGTACGTCATGACTGGAAGGAAAAGAGATGCTCAGAACATTTTTACTTTAGGATTTTGCATAATTACAGTTAAAACTTTAGAGAATGATTATCATTGGTATGTTGATGTATGTTTAGACACAATACATTTTCTGCTGACTTCGTTCTGCACTCCATCGTTATATTAATGATTATGTAAAGCTTTGAGTAAATCATTATTACTAAGGAAGGTCAAACAAAGACAAAGAGAAAGTTAATTAAAAACCAGTTTTATCTTACCTATGATCCTTGATGTAATATACGCAATGTCCAGCTCTCCTTTAGTGTACCTGAAACAGACAAAAGGCTTTAACATCATTTTTTAACTTCTAATTAGAATTGCACAATGTATTATGAATATACATTGTGCATATATAGACACATATATAGACATTGCAATATATGTGTGTGCAATCTAAATATTGCAAACGTTATGCAGTTCTACCTGTAATGCAGTTAAAAACAACAATCTTCATGAAAACCAATTAAAAATCCTAAAATAAATGGATTTTCATGGCAAACACTTTTAAAAATTGCATTGTTCTCCTCCTTATCAATAAACCATTATTTTTCACAGTAATTCTGTTGTTTGTGTTGGTATACCAAATAACACTCCAAAAATATTACAAAACAATTATATTACAAAACATAAAAATGGGGTGTGAATTATTTTGCATATGACTGCATTCTACACTACACTATTGAATGAAATGTTGTCATATTCCTGTGTTTCTGGGGATGATCAGACTTTGAGTGTGAAATGGTCATAATAAAACATGGTAACCGATTCCATAAAACCATAGAGGAGGTCAAATGTCGCATCCACAAACTGGCAAGTACACAAAGACAAGGTAAGAAATTAAACTTTCAAGCATTCAGTAGGTTTATCTGGGCTGTCAGAGCATCGGGTTGCCTGAAATTCAAATCTTAATGTTTAGATTCGATAGGTTCATGAGCAGCAGAGGTACATGTGAGTCTGGGTGAAGAAAAGTTGACTTTTTCTAGTATTACAACAGTTGACAGGGCTACTCAGCATCAAAGGAATTCTTTAAATAAACACCAATGCCTTTCATTTTAGTTCTTCAATGTAAGATTTCTTTTTTGTAATTGGGAGAAGCTGCACTGTTTACACATAGATAATCCACCACTGCAGCATTAGAGAAATTGCAGTAAACAGGATGGACCCAAGAATAATCAATAAGACATGATTGACATTTCTTTGATTCTATAGTGCTTTAACTTCAGCAGATGACACCAGGACAGTAATGCAGATTTTGAGTGCCAACTATGTGCATTACTGAGTCATTTGTAGCATAATGAGAAGATCCTGTGGAGCTGAATGACTGCAAACAAACACCTCTCTGTTTTCATGGGGCTGTGACATATGGACCCAGTGGAAACATCTGCATGATGTCATGACCAGCTGTATTATCACATCATATACTCACATCTATATTATTCAATTTACACTTTTAAAACGATGTTTTTTCACAAACTTCAGATGTATATTCAAAGTTTCAACTTTTTCTCATTATTAAGATTACATGTTTTTTGAAGGATTAATGTAAAAATGGTTGAATTGATTGAAGGATCTATGTATGAATGAATGGATGGATGTACAGGTGGATGGATGGATGTGAACTTTCTCAAAGACACCATTTGAAAAATGATTCCACTCATACAGCAGTTGTAATTTGTATATTATGATTAGGAAGTAAACATAGGAGCATGAAACAGTTTTAGAACAAATTGCACATTTGGAAAGCTGCTTATAAAGAGTGATAAAAAACACAAATTCAGACAGAATTTGATCTGGGTTCCTTCATCTCCGCTCCAAAAATGTCGTTTTTTGTTGCAAGTGTGATGCATCAACAACTAAACACTGTTTGAATATTTGCACTCCGAGTCTGTGACCCAATTTCTATTTACAAAACATGGAGTGCTAAAGAAAAAGACAGCTCCACTCTTTCAAAACTAACCTTGGTTCAAGTCAACTCGGCTCTATTTTTAGCTTCAAATGATCTGTTTTACAACACTTTTTTGAAAACCCCAAGCATTCAAACAGTTTATGTTGGACGAGTTAAAGAAAAACAAGACAATAAAACCAGGATGATTAGAAACAAGTTAAAACTAAATAAAAGAATAACAGTATGAATTTAGAGGAAGATTGATGCGTTTCTGTCTGGTGGGATGAATGTGTTCCATCACAACTCATATGAAGTTTCCTCAAAATGATACTATACACTGTTTAATACTTGCCCCAGATTGAGTCTACAGCAGATTCTCTGTTCTAGCAGGTACATAAACAAAGAGGCTATGTTGCTTCGAATATAGATGAGACCACAGCAACCTAAAGAGCGTCACTAGGGCGTCAAATGAGAGCCAGAGTAAGGATTGCAGTCTGAAAGGTTTAACTTTATTCACAACTTCTCTCTGGACAGTTGTAGGGATGTTATTTTTGAAAATTGGCACAGGCAGAGTTCGTGAGGAGGTACAAAAATAAAAAAGCACCTGAGACAGACAGTGACTAGAAAATATTTCCCAAATGCTGGAAAAACAGGATAGATGTCTAACAGAGTTGTGTGGGCATATCTTGCCATAGAGAGAGGTTTTTAAACTTTTACTAAAATTAGTGATGCAGTCAGCTATATAAATAGCTATGGTTTATTGTGCTTTTTTGAATTTCATTTGCATTTCATTTCAGCATCCTTTTTTTATTTCCTGTGTTTTCAGCTGCATTGACGACTAAATGAGTCCGTACATGGTGACACGGCTCCACTGATGACCCATAGAGCGTCAATCAACAAAAAACAGGTTTACGATTCCTAATGAGAAATACAGGAGGAAATATCATATTGCATATACAACAGATACTCCACAGTGTAAGATGAGAGGAAAGACAATGCTGAAGTGTCATTTATCGGGTATATATTGTACACAAGCAAGGCTGATGCACAATAATGTTACAGCAGTGTAACAAACACTCTGTACAGTAGAGAATGGCCAATTATTTTATAAATTTAAATTTCAGGAACAGTATGCAAACGTCCTACATTTTAATGATTTGTAATGCAAAGCTGCTACCAAAGAGAGAAGCTAATGCAGCAATACGTTTGCCAACTGTCATGAAGACACTGAAAACTAAAAAGCACTGCCAAGAAGTAGCCTGGATGCCAGCAGGTCATTCATAAAGAAGAGCATCCAGGGCAAAAAGAAGAAGAGGACTCAGATTCAGACGGTCAGTTACTGTCTTTGTTCTTATTATTGATTTTTGGCTTGGAGACGGACTATGAAAGAGTCTCAAACAGGTCCCCACAGTGCAGCTTAAATATGAACAGGATTATTTAATGTGCAGATTAGTTTAGCGTTCTTTCAGACTTGTTTAAATATTCATCAGTCCAGGGTCTACCCTGCCGTTCGCCCAATGACTGCCGGAGACAGGCAGCAATATAATGACTTGGATTGTTTCAGAACATGTCATTTTTTGTCAAAAGTTTGGTTTAAAAAAAATAAAAACGGCACGCTGAGAATGGATAATCCCAGTAAATGTCTTTTCAGTCAGAATTCAAAGGGAAACTTCTTCTAAGAAAACACATCTTCAGTACACAACTAAGGAAAATTAAAACCGAGTGTCAACTCTTTGAGGATTTACTACTAAAAACAAATACTATTCGTGCAGTCCTGTAATAATCCAGTTGTTGATACTATCTTCTGGAAAGTACAAGAACAATATTCTTATTTTGAAACAGGTTTAAATTTACAGTTTAGATTTTGATGCCTTTCATGTATAAACAATGTTCACATTTCTGTAACATTTACTTCACAGAAATGTTTTGAATTGCTGTGTATATTTGTATAGTGACTCCCAACCTTTTGTCACGTTGCAACTGCACACTGTATGTTTTCAGTTGGGACATTATATAATATAACAACACAAAATAGTGTATATCCATGAAGAGGAAGGAAACCAATAAGTGGTTTTCCATTTTTTTACTTATAAAAATCAGAAAAATGTGGCAAGCTAGTATTAGCGCCCTTTAATCTCAACCCCCAAAATAAAATCTAGTGCAACCATTTGTCTCCAGGAGTCATGTAGTGTAAAGTCATATATTAGAACATTGGTAAACAAGCAGCATTACAAATAACAATGAACACAGACAGAAAGAGATGGAGCTGTTGAGAATTTTAAACACTTATATCCCAATTTTTGAACATCTGACATAAAATGGTTGAATCCATAATGTGAAAAATGAAACAGCCTGATAAAACCGTAAATCAGTTTTTTCATGGTAGTTCTAGAGAAGAGGCAGAGTTTAACAGCTCAGGTTTAGAAAACCTGTCGAGTCGTGCCCTCCAGAAATGTATCCTCTGTGGAACTGTGGCAAGAAAAAAGCTGTTAATGAAAGAAGTACAATCCTGATTAAAGATCGCCACAAGTCCTGAATGGATCACGGCAGACATGAAAGAAAGTAGTTCTGGTCAGAGAAGGCCAAAACTGACATTACTGACCAATAATACACAAAGTGTAATAGAAATTCTTGCAGAAAACTGGTAGATCCAAATAACACTGGGGGAGGGAATACAAATGCACACCACACTTTAAAGATGTTTACTTTTA
The DNA here is from genome assembly GCA_903067075.1 of Micropoecilia bifurca. Lineage (NCBI taxonomy): Eukaryota > Metazoa > Chordata > Actinopteri > Cyprinodontiformes > Poeciliidae > Micropoecilia > Micropoecilia bifurca. Next base: position 25,805 of record CAEGAF010157564.1, read on the forward strand.
GAAAATGTAGAAAACTAGCTACCATTTTTCTTTACGGACTACTTTGTGTTGGTCTAGCACATAAATTATGCTGTTGTAACTTGAGAAAAGTGCGAAAGTTGAAGACTGTATCACTTGGCTTCCCAATGAGTTAAAATGTGTATTATCATCATCATCATCATCATCATCATCATCATCATCATCATCATCATCATCATCATCATCATCATCATCATCCCTATGTCTCGTCCAGGATTAAATTTTGTCCTCAGGTATCCAAAATGTACAATCTGTGTTCAGATGTAACAACAGCAATGATAAGTGACTCTAAACGTCTGTAATATTCTGAACTGTCTCTAGTCTCTTCTGCACCCACCTCTCCATTGTTTGGACCGCCCACTCACAAATACCCATACACTCCTCTCAAACACACACTGCTGCACGCCTGGCCTGAATGAAATGAATACGTTAGTATCAGCAGTGCACAGGCCATTTGGCACAATGGGCTCACATGAATAATTCAGCCAGAAGAGGAGAAAAAGACAGCAGAAAGACAGAGAAGCAGAGAGATGGAGCTGAGATGGAAACAGGACAGAACGACTGGAGGAAGGGAAGCACGAGAGGGGGATAAAGACCATAAAATGTGCTGAGTCAAGACACATACGGATGCGTGTGTATGTGTGAGTGTGTGTTTGTGATTACACAGAGGCTGCTTTGTGCTGCCCAGAGCAGATGCCTGTGCACAAACACACTGGAACAACCCAGCCGTGTCAACCTCGCGTTTCCCCCCCTCCATCCTCACTGAGCGTTTCTACTCTTAAAGCTCCCACAGACACTTACTGTACACAACCAAACAATGCATGCAAAGTAGAGTTTAGCTATGTGTATTTTTATGTCATTGTTCACTGGAAACGTCAGACAGTTTCCAGAACAATATCAACAGTATTAAATGATATTTACAGCTCTACTATATCATTTTATATCCAACATGATGGATGTTCCTACATCTAGAAAACAGAGGCATTTTCTGTTGTAATGAATCTGCTAAGTAATGTCATCAAAATTAAGAGTAGAAATTAAGCAAGAGTGATTTCTGCAAAACCCACTATTCCTTTTTAATGTTTAATTCTAACCAGGTGAAATCTACAGCAAAGATTAGAAAACTCAAAAATCCTCAGACAATTTCAGGTCAAAAAGTCTTCTAGGTTGGCTTTTCAGTTTGAAATTTCCTCAGTTCCTTGAAATAGATTGTGTATTCTGTTAGGTGTGTGGCACGGCAGCATCACAAGAGCAATAAATAACACAAAATTCAAATGAAAACAGAAAGGCTGGAAAGTAGGAGAAAATATATGCTTTGATTATAATGAAGAGCAGAAGATCTGTATATCGAGTACAACAGGAGTGATGTGTTCACTTACGTGGCGACCTGATGCATGACCTTTGTGGAGGTGTCCTTCAGAGTGTCTTTTAAGTTGTCCTTAAAGTTGCTGAAGAACTTGCCCGCTCCTCCCTTCACCATGTCCAACAGCCCTCCACCATAGCCAGCGTCCATATCTGGAAAAAACAGAACATTTAGCAAACATAAATCCAGTAAAAGTAAATAAATCCCAGACTGACTGACAAACTCATGTGGATTTCCTCAAACTCTCTGGGCATTTGTGAGAAAAACCAAACATCTAAACGACAACTTGATAAGAAGAAAGCTTAATCTTATCTGAAGCCAAAAACATGAGACAACCAGCAGTAACCAGTTTTTATTAAGTGTCTCATTTTACAATCCTTCAACAGAGCAAATTAACAGTGTTTGATTTATAACCACTAGATTTGCTAATCAACTTGAAGATTTGCTTAGAGATAATTATGAACAAAATGCATCTTAAAGTCTACTGCTGTTTGAAAGTCAGATTATTTTTTTCATTTCTTTTCTTTACGATACCTATTTTTTATTTGCACTGGAAGAGGTCTCGACTCTAAGCAAATGCTCAGCAATTAAATATTTATAGCCTTACCTAATTTGCATGTTTGTTAGTTCAAGGGTATAGGTGAACAATGGGGACAAAAACATGTTATTTATAAAATTGAGTTTAATGTCTCAGATCCTTTTTGTTTTTGTGTTTATGAATTATTCAGAATCAGCTTTATCCACAAAGTCTGTCCACACATTACAGACATTTGACTTAGATTTCACAGACATTTAATTGTGAATGCATATAAAGAGGGAAAATAAAATAAATGATTTTTTTCTTTCTTGTAAACATGTATACATATTGTGTTTTTACAAAAGGTTGTGTAGACATATAAAAGTGATAAAGTGTCTAAATTAAATGCAGTAAAAATATAGACTATATTTTTACATCCTACTTCATGCTAATATCCTGTAGATACATTAACATTTCACTTTGAAATGATGAGCCTATGAGTCATAGCATAAATACATCTGCTTATAAAGGATTGATCCACAAGGGCACAAAAACAGGACACTCAATGAATTACACACCATCTGCACTTGTGTGTATCTGTGGTGAATGTTGGAAGACACCCAACTGTTATATCTGAGTCAGCACCCGACTGGTGATCTGAGGACTTCTCTCCCTCATCTTTTCCTTTCTATCCCTGCCTACATCCACTTCAATCTGCAACCTGCACCATAGCAACAGCAGTGTCATAATTTTCCTTATGTCCTGGCAGTGGAAGGGAAACCACTTATATTAATAAGTATAAATAATATACTGGAGCTGGGTCGGATTCTCTGGTACAGTACTTGACTTATGTAAGTTAGGCCTGGGTGTAGCCTCTCTTAAACACTCAGACCTGAACCTTCAGACACACATAAATACAATCACAAAGTCAGCCTTCTATCACCTAAAACAGTTTCCAGCATTAAAGGAGAAATGTCCCTGCAAGATCTAGACAAACTCATCTCTACGTTTATCTTTCAACACATTTATTACTGCAACAGTGTCTTTACAACTCTGCCTAAAAACTCAAACAGCTGCAGCTGATCCAGAAAGCTGTTGCTCGCGTTCTCAACAAAATCAGGACGATAGAGTAGATCACCCCAGTTGTAAAGTCCTTACACTGTCTCCCTTTAGCTCAGAATATAGTCTTTAAAATACTTCCGTTAGTATATAAATCATATAAATCACTGAATGGCTGAGGAGTTCAAATTAAAAGGGAAACAGAAGAAAACACTGAAGCTACTAGTTGTCTCCAGTCAGATTAACAGGCTCTCTGAATGCATCGCCCTTTTCTGAAAGCCTCAAACCATTTTGTTGTTTCATTATAGTGATCAATACATTGACACAAACAGAGGTAAACAATAAAGCTTCATTGCATTTAGTGCTCCTACACTCCTAGGTCTTGTTTTGTTTGACTGCCTTGTCAAACAAATTGTAATTGGCCTAATTATAGATAATGCTGTTGACACATTTATTAGTCATTCACCGTACAGATTAACCAGAGGTATGGCTCTCCTTTCCTGGTTATTAAAAGCTACAGAAAGGATGACACAACGGCATTACAGATCTGATAAGCTGCAGCTCCAAGCTGTCGGCATGTCTGGCATACGGAGATTTATTTAATTAAAGTTTGTTCCCCTTTCTGCACCTTCATATGATGCTTATCTTCTGTTGAACAAGGAAAAGAGAAAATATAGCGGCTGTTCATATACAATGTCAAGAAAAAGTCTCAAATTATTCTACATTTTATATATTATTCTTCCAGTATCTCTACATTCTGATCTTCAAGTACTTCCAGCACTTCCACTAGTCCCAAGAAAAACTACAGCCAACATTCAGACCACATCCCGGACACTCAAAACCATTCTAATGGCGCTTGTTTATGGCTAACTTGGAAAACTCAATTTCAGCAAGAAGGCCTGCATCACCTTACCACACAGTTTAACTCAGCACACATTCTATCTTGGTCTTTCGGCCACAACACTTCCACCAGGATGTTCCATAACAATCTGAAGAATTTCTCTCGAAATATGAGGTTTCTTCACCTTCACAGTTAGTTTTAGCTATGCTGTGGAGGAGAAAATGTCAGTAGTAGGAGTTGCAGTAGATAAGTAGTTTTAAGGAGTTACTGCAACTGCAAGGAGATACAATGAGAGTATTTTAAAACATCACAAACTAGCTGCTCAGTTTTTATTTGTACATATTGCAAATAGCTTTTAATGCGCAAATTTGAACATTTTGTACATGTTTTAAAAAATTATCCTCATCTAGAGGTGTGGAGCCCAAAAATGACCAAAAATATACACTTATATTTGTGAAAGATTTCCATTCTCTACAAAAAAAGACAAAAACCACAAAAATAGTATGAATTATTTCAAATCTGAACCATATCCCCTGTTTTCTCTGTGTTGTTTCCCTAACTTTAGTATAACATAAACTCCTTCTGACTGCAATGTGAAGGAATTATACCTTGATCTCTTTCTGCTCTACATCATTTCCTAACACGTCTGTTTGAATCTGCCTGCTCCTTGTCATTCTGTTCGCTGGTCCCTTACTTTCCCCCTCTGTGTCCAGATGGATGTGGGAGTGTGCAGCCTGGTGAGCCATTTACAGTGACGAGGCCTGCTAATGCAGACACCAGACCAGGCTCTGATAACGACTCGATCAGGTAAAAAAGCCTGTCCACTCAGAAAGAGAGTGGGTCGGCTGAGAGCTCTTGGCTTTGCCAGAGAGATCAATGGCCTGTTTGAACGCGTCTCCCTCCTTCCAGAGAGTCAACCTTTAGCTTTCAATATCCGACTGTGTGAAAGTGGGGCAGATGGATACAGAAACACACACACACACACATACACACGCGCACGCAAACATCAAAACGACTATGTATAAGTGAGTGGGCAAGGCCAGCCAGGCCAAACACACATCTGACATGAGGGACCCCCGTACACCCCCCCACTCCCACTTCCCTCGCCACACTGACCCTCCCACTCTGCTCATGCAGCTTCTTTTGTTTCACGCAAACATTTATCCCTGGATGCAGGCTCACTGCACACAGTACTGCAGAAATGCTACACCAGATACTAAAGCAAAGACTTTCTTTCCAATTGTTATTCTCCTTAGATTTGAATTATTGTTAATTAAACCCATTTTAATTTCAAAAATAACATATCTGGTACAATTTTCATATGATTATTCATACTTCAATCTGTGCAGCAAAAAGAATAAAAGTTTATTCACATTTCAAATACCAAGAGATACTACTTAGGTTTACATGCTTAATTACGAATAAAGAAATGTCTATTTGAATGTCAGTCAAATAGATCAGGGGTGCCTGTCTGATTATTTTTTAATGGGATGTCCAGACATGGGGTCATTAGTATTTTTTAGGTGGTACACCAAACTAAAAGCCATCGCAGAATTTTGCTTTTGGGGTCAGGTGAAAAGGTCAGGTAGCGGTGAACATTTAAAATGGACAAATATGTAAAACACATTGAATATATTCAGATACTAATTGAAACTGGTCATTTACTCTTCTGAATTCATCCTACCACACTTTTGCATAAAAGACTACAACATTTCTAGTAAAGGTGCACCACTCAATCGACCAGACATAGAATTGGATTATTTTTCCTTAATCAGTTCAGGTAAAATATTAGAAGATCTGGGGGGAGGAGATACTTAATCATTAAATTAATTAAACTTTATCTATTATAAAAAAACTACCACTATGTGCTATCAAATGCACAAATAAACAACACATTATGTGATGGACTTTGTTTTTGAATATTGTGAAAATTTGAATGACCTTAAGGATAAATCTCTATACTGCTAATCCTTCATGTTTTAAGCTGTTCCTTCCATCAAAAAAGAAGGGAATCAGTGAAAATCAGCAGGATAATTAGGCCAAAAAGCCTGATCAGTCCGTCTCTAATTTATTTGGTGTGGCCACTGGCATAACCTCTTCTCCCCCCACCTCAGAGGATCCACTCTAATCGATAACAGACACTCGTAATTTACATCACTCATAAACATCAATGATTTCTGACTTTATTATTTACGTAAACAGTTAAATCCTGCATATTTCTCAGAGCTGATGATGGTTTTATTTGCTTCATTGAGCAACAATCTATAATTTCTAACAATTTGCATCCTGAAATACTATTCTGAAGCCTGAGACCAATTCTCAGTATTGACATTCATACAATTTCTTATGAGTACTAGGACAACTAAATGCTATTTAAAGTGTGTATTCATAATTTGATTTGCAGCCCATAGAGCTTTATAAAAAAATATATATTGTCAAGTCCACTTGCAGTGTATTATCTTGATATCATGAAAATGTGAAGTTAATTTCAGGAGGACAGCCATCTGAAAAGCCTATACATTTGTCTTCAGTGTGTAGTTGAGTGTTAGCTAGAATAATGTTCCCGGCTGGCTCTCCACCGGATCAGGCCGCATTAACACTCTGTAAAGTCATCACATCTTTACTCCAACCTTCTCCATATCAGAGCCCATCATCCAATCAGCCCGGGGGGCCGCGGAGGGTTCCTACCTGAGCTGTCCATGGTGCTGCAGTCCTCCTCTCTCAGCGGGCCTGCCTTCGGTCCGAGGGCGGCCGCGATGGAGCCGCCGCCGCCGCCGCCGCCGCCGCCGCTGCTCCCCCTGCCGAAGCCGAAGCTTTCCCCGCCGCTATCGACCAGCTGCAAACATTCATAGCCATCGTAACTGGTCTTTTTCTTGTAAGCGCCCAACAAGCTCATTACAAAAGAACGCAAGGATGGGGGCGGGGGGAATTATTACAACAACAAAAAAAAAAAAAAAAAGAGCAAAGGAGCCTCAAAATGACGAGTAGGCTGCTCTGCTACACGCCGCCGCCTGCGTTGCTACTGCTGCTGCTGCTGCTGCTGCTGCCGGGTGCAGCACATGTCCGAGGATGGGAGGACAACCGGTTTCCTCTGCTTTCTGAGAATATGAGGCGCTATCCGCAGCTCTGCTCCCTCGCTTCCCTCCTCTCTCTGTTTCGCCTCCTCTATTTCTCACCGCCGCATTTCACTACGTCTCCCAGCTCCGGCTGCTGCTGCTGCTGCTGCTGCTGCCCTCCAAGTTAAAGGGAAATCCACCCCAGATCCTGGTCCCCTAACGGTAAAGCTGCACTTGTTATTCCCCCCAATCAGCTGCTGGGATGAGCCCACTCCTTCATGTGGCTTTACGGATTCATTTTCCAACAATGCAAAGCTTTATTATTTCTTATTAAAATAATAAAATAAGAGAAAACAGCTACAGCATATCAAGCTTGTGGAAATAATATTTTCAGACAGCTTCTGTTGAACAAGGAAAAGAGAAAATATAGCGTTTTTCACTCTAAGGAAAAACGATTTCACATCTTTTCTCAGATAAAGTTGGGAAAAAATATGGGATCATAAATGTAAATTTAAAAATGCTTCACCAATTAAAAAAGAAACTTGGTTAAAAGGGACTTTATCAAGAGGTATTTTTTCCTAAATGTGTCAGAATGATGATGCAAAAATTGCAACTTCAATCAGGAAACTCACATTGAAAATGTATTGTGGAAACTGACATACGTTCCACCCTTCAAAGCTGCTATATTGTTTTTCAAAAGTGAAGTTGATCTATTTATCATCTATATTAACTTATCCTTGCAAGTCACCAGTCCATCACAGAACAACATAGAAGGTCACAGGACAAACACACATGAACTTTGAGGTATTTTACACAACAGTAATGTTTTGGAACTGTGGGAGGAAATTGAAAGAACCCATTTGTGCCTGTCAAAAACATGCAAACTCCATGCAGAATGACACCAGACCACAATATGAATCCAAGAACTGACTGTAGCAAGGCAGTAGTTCTACCAACTGTAGCCTCCTACCAACTGTAGCCTCATTCTTGATGCTAATGTCATAAAAACTACAAGCTGTCAGATAAATAAGGTCCAGAAAAGTTCTAAATGTGATGTATTTCTTATTTTAACCAGAAAGTCCCTAAAGATTAAATCTTTTTTTCAAGGAAGACATGGTCAAGTGGTACACCGGTGTACAGTATGCAAAACAAGCATTAAAAGGTTCAGACCACTGACGGGTCATAAAATTCACTAATGAACAAAATAAAAAAATTGTAATATCTTTTTGTCAATATTTGTTATTCTATAGTTTATTGTACTTGATCTAAAAGGAAATGTGCAATCAAAGTCAAATATGAAATTTGATATTTTTAGTAATTTTACAAAGCCAGAAATATAGACTGTATTTTATGTTCATTATTTGTTTTTTCATATTTTCTTTAAAGTAGAAAGAAACTGCAGAGCAACTTTCTCTTGTGGTTTTATACGTTTTACCAGTGGGTTGCATAATTTACAGCTATGTCCATGAGCTGGTAGCAAGATTTATTTTGCAGTCATTTCTAATATATTCAAATTCTGAGACTGGATTTCTTAAAAAACAAAAAACAATATCCTGTATTAGTTAGTAGAAAAGAACATTTCAAATCTAAGTCACAGACAATTTATCTCTGGTGGACAGACATCAGAATGAAAAGTGCCACTGTAAATTTGTGCATCTTTCTATTCCGACCCCAGGTCAGTTCAGAACCAATCTGAGCCCAGAGATGGCATGCTTCCTTCCTGTGCCCTGTCCCCTGGCAACAGAAACCCTGCATGGTTCTGAAAAGAGGACATGAGCCTGGGAAACTCTTTTTAGGCGAGCGGACGGGAAGCTCAAAGCACAGCGGGAACGGAATGTGCAAAACGGAGGATTCCCGCTCCATAACCGGATGCTACGTGCTCCAGCCACACTGATGCAAATTACCTTCCTCTCCGGTGACTAGCCATGCCTCACAGTAGCCTTTATTCTTTTCCACTCTGCATGTTTGGAACAGGCAACAAACAGGTGCAGCAGCTCCATGAAAGGTGAAAAATATCATTAGTTTCCCTCCTTCATCTTTTGTTTTGTTACCATTTAGCTTTGTTGTAGCTAAAAGTATTTGAGTGTAGTGATATCTGTAAAGTAAAGTGCAAATTGTGATAAAAGCATTAAAGTAATTTTTGAGGTATTTTTTTCTGGTTGGTTAACCAGTTGTTGTGTGAACTATTAAGTTGACACAACAACTTAGCAGCTGTTGTGTCTTACAAAAGTAATCGTGCCCTTTAAACCTTTCATTCCTGAGGTTGTAACTTTGTTTAAAACAATAAAATGCTAGCATAATGTTTTACTTTTACCAAATTTAGTTTTTGTTAGACATGCATGGAGCTTGTATGTTATAGATGGAGACATGTATTTGTTATGTAGGTCATTTTATTTATTTTAGACATGTGCCTTGTGCATTTTTGAATTTTTGGAGTCTTTTCTGCAGCCTTCACCAGGCTTTCACTGCATTTTGTTACACATTTTTCCCCACCAGCTTCCCTGTTTCTTCTTAGAAAACACCATAGCATAATGCTGTCACCACTGTACTTCACCGTGGAGATGCTGCATTTAAGTTAATACACAAATATTGTGGAGCAAACAACTAATAGTAAACCAGTGCAACCAATTGGCTACACTGTATTGCATTTAGTAGTATCAGAGTAAAGGGGCTCAAAGACTTCCAGTTGAACTGCAACAAAAGGTGTCAAACCTTTCAGATTTTCAGACTTTTCATCAAAAATATCAATTAAATACATTAGTGCTTGTGACTGTGAAAAAGGTTGCAGGGGAATAAATACTTAGGAAAAGCACTACATTAAAAAAAAGTCCCCTCAAATGAATGAGCAACAATTTTGCTACTAACATGGATGACAAAAGGTGATGGTCAACAATAAGAAATCAGAACTTTACTGACCTATTGTCATGTAAGAGAAACAGAAAAACTGGTTTCTGAGCTGCTTTCACACAACAATACTTTTCACTGTAACACTGTCTTATCTTAGCTGGAAACTACATACCACTCAGAAAGGGTTGGATACAAATTTACACCACACTTTTAAGCTTTTTAGTTGTAAGGTCACTACTTTTACTTTTTTGTCATATAGCTAATCATAGTCCTTTGTCCATTGCAAGTTATCCTAACAGGTATTAGATGTTAAACTTTATTTGTGCATATTTTGCAACGTCCCCAGTGTTTAAAAGCCTTTTCCTCACACTGTTGAATGTTTTTAAGATGTTTTTTTATGGCTCAGATTTACAAAGACCCTGCTCTACCTCTTGCATTACCCATGCTTACCTGAAAGTCCATATTTACTCTTTTTCTCATATAATCCTTCCTAGGGCACCAGTGGTAGAGCAAGTGGGCCACCAACATTTACTACAGTCTTTGACGCAGCTGTCGCAAGTTGGATTTCCAGCCGTGGGCCATTTACTGCATGTTATCCCCTTCTCTCTTTCTCTCGCTGCTTCCTGTCAAGCTACTATTGAATAAAGGCCACTGGTTACAAACAAACTTTCAAAAATTCCTTCCTAAAAATGTTTTTTCTTTCATAATATCAAGTCTTTCTCTCTGCACATCTTCATAAATAACATTGCTTTATGAAGGAAAGTACTGAAAAATCATTTGTGGATTATTTGTGCAACATTCCTGGAAGTGTGGGCATGCATCATAAACTCTTTATGTGCTTTTAAATATGCTGCAGAAACATAAATCACTTTATGACACATGACAGAAAATGATTCAGCCTTTACTGGTTTTTAACAGCATTCACTAGTATTTACTCAGGATTGATGATTATCCACGTAACAGTTAAAGCAAAATCAAGGAATCTGCTGGATCAGCTGAAGGATTAGGAATAAACTTTAACTGAGCAGCTGCAGCATTAGCTTCCCAGATCTTTTTTTTTTACTCATAGTTTGCATTGACACCACAGTGCCCTGTCAAAGTATACTAATTGAAGTCAAACATTTTTCACATTTTGTTTCTTAACCATGATCATTAGTGTATTTCACTGGGATTCTGTGTGACTGATTAATAAAATGTAGTCCATAATAGTGCAAGTTTTGCAATAGATCATCAACTGAATTTTTGTCTGGTCCCATTCTAATGCTAAATGATCTAAACTATGCCATTTTTCCTCTTGCTGTACATTTAGGGTCAACGCCTGTCAAACAGTCCAATTATGGGTGAGTTACTGCAGTCCTCATGATAGACAATGTTTTCTTTACATTTTAATTAGAGAGTATCAGGTTTAAGGGGATCAATACAAATACATGCAGCTTGTAGTAATAGTCATAACTAATTGTAGCCAAATGTTCAAAGATTGAAACATTTTGTGATTTCTTGCATTTCAGTGGAGTTCAGCTCCTCGTTTGTGACAAAAAAGTTATTACTGTTGTTTAAAAAAAAAAAAAAAAAAGCCTATCACGTCCTGGAGTAATGATCATAACATGGAGCTAAACCAAGCGCTGTTAAGCTGTTCACGTGATGTGTGTGACGCGCAGTGACGTGACGGTGCGCAGTTGGACAGCGGAAGAGGAGCTGCTGTCCTCTTAGAATAAAGCGTTTCCTGATAAATAAGGCTGGATTTATTAGAACCACTGACATATCTCCCCGGCAACGATAAGATTAATTAAAGATAGACGTTTTTTATGTCGTTATTTTTCATCCCTATATTTTTACTATTATTTATTATTATATTTTCTCCCCTGAGAACACGGATTGTAGAATGGCTTCAAAAATGTCCAACTGTCTGAAGTCGCAGCCTTCCCACGACTCCTTCGGCCAAGTCATCGATTGAAATGACATTATGTGGAATTTCCTCACAACGGGTTCAAAAATTATGAGAATAGATTATTTGTTAAGAAAGATCGTCACTCGTGACAAAAATATCCCTAATGATGTCATTCATTACCCGGCTGTGCGCGTCCCAAACAGGCCCGGGGCGACGTAACCCAACTTTTTTTTTATTTATTTTTTTTATTTTTTTATGCCTCGGGAAAAATAACATAATGTCACCTTGAAATATGTGAACGTTCATTAAAAATAACGCGGCTGTCACGCGAGCGCAAGATGCGCTTTGAGTGTGACTGGTCACGATTTGTAAGGGTAGCTTAATATTATGTAACATCCAGGTTCCGATCATGATGTTCTGTTGAAATGATGCGAAACAGTAAAGCTGGGGGGGGTTTTACAGAAACTTATCGAAAAATCAAAGAGATGACCACGAACTGACGGTCCAAATGAGACCTTTACCTTTCAAAGCGCCTCCTCTCATTCTCCCGTCTTGTGCCGCTGTGGAGATGCGCTTTGAATCCCGGCTGCGCGCGCGCGCACACGCACTGACCTTTGCTTTGTCATTCACTGTCAGCTGAAGGGGTCAAGGCGCCAAGAGCCCAGTGAAAACTGGGCTCCCCTGCAGGGATTTCCAGGTAGGTCCCAGTTGTACCTGTCAGTGAAGCGGCGGAGATGCCGAGCTACTGCGTCGTCACACCGCTAAACGCGGCTTTGGCGGAGGTCCAGAAAGCGGGACTGTAATTGGTAGATCTGTAGTGCATGTGGATGGGAGAAAGCAAGAGGGCAGCGTTGGCTGCAGAGTGTTCGTGGATGGATCTGTCCAGCAGCGGCGCTCTGAGCTTCCTGGCTGGAGCAGGAAGACGTGGAGTGGATTTTAGTGACGGAAACAAAAAAATCTGACAAATCGCGTAAATTTTCATTCCCTGATACTTTCCACCACTGTGAGGAAGAGGATTAGGGCCACCGAAAAAAAATACTAACAATAATTCTGAGTTTAAAGTCAGAATTCTGAGATTAAAGTCAGAATTATTGTTATTATTATTAGAATTCTGAGATTAAAGTCAGAAAGTCAAAATTCTGACTTTAATCTCAGAATTTTGAGATTAAAGTCAGAATTTTTTTTTTTCCGCTGGCCCTAATCCTTTTCCGTACAGTGGTGGAAAGTATCAGGGAATGAAAACTTATGCAGTTTGTCAGATTTTTTTTGTTTCTGACTTGAAAGTTTTTTGAGGTTTTGACTTTAAAGTCAGAATTTTTTTTTCTTTTTTCCGGTAGCCCTAATCCTCCTCCGTACCACTGTTTTGTCGTGTATCTAATGAGATTCTGACTGACCAGCACATAATAGTGCATGTTTGAGAAGTGCAAAACAGTGTTTTAAAAATGGGTGTGCAACTAAAATATAAATAAATAAATAAATAAATAAAAGTCTGACAAGTGTGAGATACATTTGGCTCCTCGTATCTTGAAACCCATAAACACAATCCAGCGCAACCTTCTGGTTTCTTGATGGAGATCTGTGACTTGCAACTATCCAGTTCACTTCATCAAATTAGACTGCTTTGTGTTGGTCTTGAAATATCCTGAGCTTGTGTTAAGCAAAATAAAGCTTAACTGGGATGACTAGTTTTGCAAAACAAAACTGCAGACAATTCAGGAATATGGTGTATTATTTTGGTCATTTCCAAACTAACTCAACCAATTTTTTTTTTGATAAATCATGTTTAAATAGAGAGAATGTCATCAATAAAAAATGCAAGTCAGACGTCTGACTGATGTGTAATTCTTTTGTACAGATTCAGATTGTGATCCTTTTTGATGGCTTTCTTGATTGTTTAATTGTTATTTAATTAAATAATAACACTTTTCCTCCACTATGTGTAGTAAAGGATTTGCTAGCTGGTGTGGCTTTGTGATTCCTCACTGTCATTGTACTTCTATACATCGTATTTCCAGGCTGAAACAAACACGAAAGACAGATTAATTCATTTGAAAGAATGTATTGAAGTAAATTCATCATGCTAGAGCAAAGTGTTCATCCAAAGCTGAGCCCTGCAGACACAGACAGAGCTGCACCTAATGTGGAAGGTAAACACAGGAGATGAAGCTTTAATCTGTGTCAGACAGTGGAGTGGAGTTTAACCAAGGCTCTAAAGCACATTGGCTTTACTAACAAATCCCCCAGGATTAGAAGAGGAGGAGCAGACAGACAGACTGGCAGGCAGGCAGTTAGGCATTCAGAAAGAAACACTATTCCCACCTTAAATCTGACCTACTTCATGGGTAATTCAACTGAAAAACAGACAAATCTGAAAAATAAAAGTAAAAATCTGATTTCAAAACTGTGTGCACCCCAAAATAATGTTTTGTTGGAGCAGCTTTTGATGAAATTTTAATATTGCCTTTTTTTGCATCAATTTATTGTCTTTCCATGAATTGCCCAATCCAGCTTACACATTGTTTTACAAAGTCAATTCTATCATCAGGAAATTTCTTGGCCACAGCCATTCTTTTGTTTGTTTACACGAACAGTACCCAAGTCCAATCCTTGAGAGCTACTATCCTGCAACTTTTAGATACCTTTTCCAGCACACTTAAATCAAATAGTTGAATTCCCTCTTCAGTCATTCAACTTTGAAGAGGAATGGTAACCAGTCATTCATTTGATTAGATGGAGAAAAGGTACGCATCTAAAGGTTGAAGGAGTGTAGCTGACGAGCATTGGAGTGGTGCACCCCTGGGATGTGTGCTTGGAGTCTCTGTATTTCCGAAATATGAAAGACCTCTTCATCCTCATCTTTCTAGATTTTGAGATGTCAAATATGGCTATGATGCAAAGCCAAAACGTTTTAAAGTTACCAGGTTAACTGAACCAGGTTAACCATTCCTTGTACCTGGGAAGTATAACTCCCCTGGACCTCTATTAATTTTATGAAATTCTATAATCTATAAGATTTTGATCTTGTATAACCTCTCTACCAATACACAGTAGCTAAATGACATAAATGATATGCAAATCATATCAGAACAGCAACATTTTATGGATTATTAAAATTCACTATTAATTTATAGGACTGTAACTAAATCAACAGGTTCTTCAACACTGAAGAATGAGAATTACGTAATTCCACTTATGAGTGTTTAGTATTACTTAGAGAATACAATCAGCTTAGGTGTGCAGCCTGTACGTATGGAAGGAACAATGTCACAAGTTACAAAACTCACTTGATTAACTACACAAGAAGCAGTCGTGCTTTCGACAATAGTTTTATTGTTCTTGGAATGTAACTTCGTTTTAACCACGTTATATGAAAACAAGGCAGAAATGTCTCTCTGGCCTTACATAAAAGCTGTGTAGCATTGTGTTGTAGTTTCACTACTTTAGTTGCTCAACCATTCATTTCAGATCCCATAGCTTTCATGCTTCATGTAAGTTGTTCCATGTTGGCTCTTATCCTACAGTTTCTTTTCCTTTGGTCTATCTATAGAGAGACAACTTACAGCAAAATACCCAGAATCCACCATCATTAGATTCTAAATATGAAGGTTTTGTGTCCACTGCAGCCTGTCACTGATTTAAAGCAGCTATTTACAGGCTTCAAGCTGGAACTTCAGAATTTGGCTAAAAGCAGAACCATAAGATTGCAGAACTGAAGAAACGATTCAAACTTATCTTTGTTTGTCAGCTGCAGAGATTGGTGAACAATTTACCAAGTTATTACATATGGCAAACTTTAACTGATGGAACCAAAGCTATTCTCTATGGCAAGCAGATGTAAAGCAAAGCTAGCAAAATAGATGTTCTACAATGACAATTGATACAGAATATAGAAAAGAGCCCCCGAAGAGACTGTAACAGTGTCGGAATCATAACAAAAAGTAGTTTTCATATATGCACCAACAGGAAAATGTTACACTTTATAGATGTACTCTGGTAAGGCAACACCAGAGTACATTTAAAGAAATGTAACAACATTCAAGGCATTAGTTTTAACACCTCCAGAGAAACTAACCCATCAACAACCCAAAGAGGTTCATCCAGTTCCCAATACCTCTGAAACAACTACATACAGTATCACAGAGCTCATTTAGGCCAAAAACTTTCAGAAAAACATGGCAGCACATTTGTAACCAATGACTTACGTTTGCTACATAACAAACTGCACAGGCACATGTTGGGGCACAAATATGGAAGATAATTTTTCCAGTTTAAAGCTTGAAGCGATCATATGGAATGCTCACTGAAGATGGAAGTCCAACTTGGAAAGTCAGAGGGGCCTTACCAAGTCATCACCCCAAAATCCAATATGGCTGCCAAACAAATGAAAGGCAGTGATAGCTGCAGTATCAGCTTCTGTATCTCAATAAATCAGCCACAAAGTTCTTTTTAAACTGCCAGCAAAAATGTTGCAACAGTGTTTTGTAGTTATTGGCTTAGTTTGCTAATTGTGATTAGCCTGGTTACTAAAACCAATCATGAAATGAAACAGCTTTTTTAAATTTGGAAATGTGGCTTGATAAAGCATTTTGTTAGAGAGTTTGTTGTAACTTGTGTATATCATACCTCTCAATTTTTGGTTTCTAGAAAATATTTGAGACGCCATTAAAAATTTACTTTTTTTGCTCTGCTTTTAAGTCTCCACACAAGTATGATTGAAAATACAAAAAGTCACACAAACTACAGGAAAAAGAAAAGACAGTTCTCTCAAAACCCATAAGAGACAAAACCCAAAATTTTCAAAGTGATAATTAGGAAATCATGGCAATCTTAAGTAGAAAGCCTTGGAAATGTTTGTGCACAACCATTCATAAAAAAAAAAAAAAAAAAAATCAAACAACATATCGATTTGTGTCCTAGTGCATTTCTTGGAATCTCACTTGAGCAAGTAGAAAAAAAAAAGTAAGAAAATAACACAACAAAAAAAAACCTTCCTCTTTCTTCTCTGTGGTGTCTTCTCAGGGCGTTTGGATTGGATGGGCGCCTGACGGCTGTGTGTGCATCTTGGTGCTGAGAAGAGAGTTGATGTAAGGCCAAATCTTGTTAGTCTCTGTTCCAGAAAATGAGTGCAAGACTCCTTGTGATCTGAGTGAAGATAAAACAAATACGATTGGTTGTGGCTGTCAAAATATTCTAGATGAAGTAAAAAAAAAAAAAAAAAAAAAAAAAAAAAAAAAAAAAAAAAACAAAAGTTTTTTTTTTAAAAAATGTTTTTAATTAAAACACAAAAAACAAAGAAGGGAA